>JAJPUD010011196.1:0-56019 GCA_023553655.1 Myrmecobius fasciatus | reverse complement strand
GAGAGAGAGAGAGAGAGAGAGAGAGAGAGAGAGAGAGAGAGAGAGAGAGAGAGAGAGAGATTCAGTGTAGCAAATAACCAGGAGCAAAGTAAAGAGGAGAAGCTTCTTTGTGTATGCACACTAGGAAATCTGGCTGCATTGGATAATCTCTGAGGTTATTAGTCACTTGGTTAGTAGCTAAAGGATTATACCACCTGGTGGAGTGAATACATGATACACTTCTATTATGGTTAATTATATATAATTAATAATTATATAATCAATAATATGTAATACTTTATAATCACATATAATTATATATTTGTTCCATAATTATATCTGAATACTATATAATTAATAATTATATTTTGTAATTACATATGATAAATCAGATAATTTTATCTATAATTATTTTATAATTACATGTAATAAATTAGACATAATTAATAAAGTAAAAACCTATTTTCTGTAAGTTTTGAGACAGCAGAATGTGAGCCCATGGGGGATGCTTAGATTAGGTACTATCCAAGACACCCACCAACTGTACACAGTCTAAACCTGTGCTAGAAAACAATTTGTGAGACCATCCTTGTAAGAACTGTTGACAGGAGTGTCCTAGCTTTAGGCTTTAGAGTTAACTCATGTCAGGAATCCTTTTCCTTTTACAAAGGAGGCCCAAGGAGATGAAGAGCTTGACCCAAAGTCACACAGGTAGGAAGCAGAATTTTGTCTTCAGGGCTTCTGATGACAAAACCAGATACCTTCCCACTTGGCTATTCTGCCTTTCTGGCACAGCCTAGTAGACAATACTTTAAAAAGCAAAGCATATCTTTCAGCTTTGGAAGATCTTAGAATATTAAAAGAAGTTAGAAAATTGCTGCTTCTTTTTTCTGAGCACGGATCCCATCTTAAAGGATTTGAATTTATCAGTGACTAAAAATCTTTTATTGAATCCACTGGCAGCATGAGGGCGAGGGCTCCTTGATGGTGCTCTACTGACTTCTGGCAGAGTGTGAGAGAGCACAATCAATGCTCAGACAGCATCTTAATCATCTTGGGCTTGTTCTGAATTCATAGCCAGTCTATGCCATCCCTGAAGTGTAAGCTTTGCTGGCTAGGAACTATAACTCTGAGCTTGTCCCTTGGGATTGGTTATGGCGACCTGCAAGCTCGTGGATCCAAATGGTGAAAAGAATAAGGCACTGATGTCAGTGAGCTTCCTAGGCTGCCAGGGGGTGAGAACTGGCCATGCTTGCTTTCCAAGGAACCTGCCATGGCCGCTGATTTAGCTTATGTGAGTGTGGCTATCCTAAACTCTGGTTTTCATGAATTGCAGTGGCCTGAGATGGTGGCTGTCTGACCTTGGCCTGGCTGGTCCTGGGACTTCAGATACACAGTCTGACTCCAGGCTTGTACACAAACCTTTCCCATTCAAGTCCAGTCTGCCAGGACATGCTCTGTTGGGATTTGTGCTAAGGACAAGAGCTATTAAAAAAAAAGTGATAGTTCCTGCCCTCAAGGAGCATAAAACCTAACAGGAGAGAAAATGTGCAAACATATATAGGACCCCATCTTCTGAGACAAAAAAATTGGAACCTGCCTTTCTGGACATATCTGTTTTATGAAACCTTGTTATAATGACTCAAAATTGGGGAGTTAAAATAGGTGGTCTCCAAGGTCCTTTATAGCTCTAATCCTAGGCCCCTGTGATTCATGCTTTTTTCCTTTGAAATCAAGACTTCTGCTAGAGCAGGACCATCCTGCCTCCTTTTTTTCTCTTTGTTTCTGTGCAGACAAGTGTCTTTTCTGTATCCAGTGAGTGGTCTTCTAGTTCAGATGGACAATGATCTTTAGCCAAATTCAGCGGGTGCTGGTGTAAATAGAATTCCATCCTTTAGCTAGGGATGCTTCCTGTGAAAAGGGTGGAAAGATACCATGGTTAGGGAGCATGCCAGAAGAATCTCATAAGCAGGATTTGTGGGGTCTCCCTGGAAAGAAAGGAGCCCTGAGGACCAATCCCTGGGATGACTGTGGGGGTAGGCATGACTAGCTGCTGAGGGCCATGTGCTGACACTGAGGGTGAGGGAGGGGAACCCCAAGTTCTCTTCCATTCAAGGTAAGATGGAGCAGAAAGAAAGGAAGAAACATGGTGGAGCAGAATGGAAGGAAGGACCATAGTGAAGCAGAAAAAAGGGAGGATCATGGTAGAGCAGATAAAAGGGAGGACCCTCGTAAGTGGAGAAGAAAGGAAGGGAGGACCATGTGGAACAGAAAGGACGGGAGGACTATGGTAGAACAGAAAGGAAGGGAGGATCATGGTGGAACAGAAAAAAGGGAGGACCATGGTGGAGCAGAAAGGAAAGGAAGAACATGGATCTCGTAAAAGACAGATGAGGAGATATGCTCATCTTATTGTGATCAATAGCATTAAGCTTGGTGGGAAAGGAAGGTTGTTTGCAAGACATGGAACAAGTTCAGGGATGCCTGGGGAGGACCCAGCACTTTGGAGGCTGTCTATATAACATCCTTATTTATGTTTGTGCATCGGTCATGAAAGAAGGGAGTTAACCCAAAGAGGGCTGGGGCAGGAGTGGGGAGAGGAGAAGGAATAGTGGGGGAAGGGAACCCTTCACAAGCATTACTAGAACAAAAAGAGCATCCTGGTGGGTGCTGGGCCTGGAGCATCTTGGGTGCCTGGATCTCGATGCATTTTGACCTCTGTCTTTCAGTGAAATATGAAGAGCTGTTCTGTTTCTCCTTCAACCCCAAGCTGGATAAGGAAGAACGGGAGCAAGGCTGGAAGCTGGTGGATCTCCGTGAGGAGTACAAACGCATGGGTATCCCCAACAGCTGCTGGCACCTCAGCGATGTCAACAGAGACTACCGGGTGAGTGCAGTGGACGATGGGCAGATGGGGACCGGATGAGGCCCTGCCACTTAGAGACCTGCATGACAAGGCTTACGAAGCCCTGCCCCAGCTCTCTGATCACACCTCCCCTTTGCGCCTTCTTAAACCAGACTTTTATGGGGAAAAGCTGTGGGTCACTTGTTGGAAAGCTCACCCAATTCCTGGATGGTCAGTATTCTCATTCCCTTACTAAGTGCTATAAAAAAAGTCTTATTCCTGCCCCTTCCTCATGTAACTGATCTACTCTTCTCTAAATGAGAATTATCTTCTTCAAATTTTTAAAAAAGATTGAAGATGTAGGGGCTCCTAGAGAAAAGAACATGGCATTAAAAGTCAGAAGAGAGACCCGAGCTTTCACCAAACTCTGCTTTGAAATCTTAAACAAAAACAACAATAACAAAACACTCACTCCCATGTCCCTGCTCCACTCCATCCCTCTTCTCAAAAAAGAAAGTATTTAGATCTGATGATTTCTGGGGTACTTTTCAGCTTGGAGATTCAGGGGCAAAATCTTCTTTCTACAACTTCTTATGGTAACAGCCAGGTCAAGTTTGCTTTTTAACTTTGCTAGAAAGTTGATTAAAAATGCTATCCAAGCCTAGAGAGAACTGAAGGCATCTGAGTGCAGATCAAAGCATCGTTTTTTTAATTTTTAATTTTTCTTGTTTTTTTTGTGCCACGTGGCTAATATAGAAAGATGTTTTGTGTGATTTCACATGTGTAATTGATATCACATTGCTTGCTTTTTCAGTGGATGAGGAAGGAAGGGAGAGAATTCAGATTTCAAAATTTTTAAAATTAATGCTAAAAATAAATAATAGATGTATTTTAAGAAAAATAATTTTAAAAAACTAAATGGGGAGTTTCTCTACAAATCAAAAGACCCAAAGAAGATTTGGTCTTCACTTTTATGGAAAAATGAAGGTGTTCAATATTGAATGTAAATCTAGATATAAATATTGAAAAGCATGGAAACATGGGAGCTTTCTAGGAACTCATTTCTAGAAGTAGGAGCCTAGAGTCATCCACTGGGAAGGTACTGACACTTCTCACTGCAGTCCTTTTGGTGTTTCTACTTGTGATAAATGCCTTATTAGATAATAATATGATTTTTTAAAAGAAAGTATAGGGCATGTTTACAAGATAGAAGGAATCTGGGTGATTGGCAGGAATACACATAGAAAGGTCTGAAAAATAGGCCTTCAATGCCATTAAGACTTTGGATTTCCTTCAGTAAACAGAAGGCAATTTCTTGGCTTTTAAGCAGATGAAAGATGTATCTGGATCCATGAGTTATAATAATCTGGCAGCCACAAGTGAATGAGACCCAGTTAATTCAAAGCTCATTTCCCAGTTGCCTGGTATAGTCCTTTATTAAACAGTGATGTCTAAAATCAATGCCTTTGAATGGTACCAGATAGGAAGAAAAATTATTGGTGAATAAACCAGGATTTGCTCCTGTTGGCTTATCATTTTCCTTTTATTATGTCTTGCCTTTGAATCTTGACAGTACAGACAGTCCCAGTAAATAGAGGAACTCAGGGGTGCAAAAGCAGATGGTATAGCTATCCCTTTTGAGGAGGAATGCCATATTCCTCAGCCATCTTCTCCTGCCTCTGTACTAGAAATAGGACTGCATGCCTCAATGGGCATGCTGTGGAGCCCAGATGGGTCATTATGCTTCACTAGAGCTCAGCTGAGTTAGTGCTGGCTTTCCTTTGACAATGGGTACATTGCTTTCCTGGTTCTACTTTCGTAGAATCACAGAAGTTAAGTATAGGAAGGGTTTTCAGAGACTAGCTCATCCACTCCCAATCCAGAATATCCCCCCACTCTAACATCCCTGACAAGCAATCTTGAAGATGTTCAAGGACTGGGAGCCCACCCTTCTTCAAAGCAGCCCTTCTCATTTTTGAACAGCTCTCAGTGTGAGGAGATTTATCTTGACATCCAGCCCAAGTGGGTCTCCTGGGTACCTCCCTATCACTACTCCTGATTCTGGGTCCAAATAAAATAAATCTCCCCCTTTCCCCATCTCACAGAACTCCCATAACAGATAGTAGTCATGTCCCCCACAAGGCTTCTCTTCTCTTCTCTAGGAAAAACATCCCCAGTTCCTTCCACTAATTCTCATATGACCTGGATTGAAGCCCATGGATTTTCTTTGATCTTTATCCATTCAGAAAAGACTTCTAGTGTTTCTTTGAATTCCTCATAGTCATCATTCTTGGCAACACAATAACACTCATTTCCTGCATCCACCATAATCTGTCAACTGTTCCCCAACTGATGGGCACAAACGTTCCTACCCTAACAGATGCTGCTATAAATCTCTTGGCATGTCTAGGAACTTTATTTCTTGGGATATATGTCCAGGAGTAGAACAGTAGACAGATAGAGCATTGGAATTTCAGTCAGGAAGAGCTGAGTTCAAATCTTGCCTCAGGCCCTTTCTAGCTATGTGACCATGGGCAAACCTTTTAACCTCTGTCAGCCTCAGTTTTCTCTTCTATAAAATGGGAATAATAGTGGCATCTACCTTGCAAGGTTATCGTAAAGATAAAATGAGATATAAACACATGTAAAGTGTTTTGCAAACCTTCAAAGTGCTATATTTATTGTTATTGTTCAGTCATTTCCAACTCTTGAAGCAGTACTGAAGTGGTTTGACATTTTTTTTTAGTTTATTTTACAATTGAGCTACTGAAGCAAACAGGGTTAAGTGATTTGCCCAGGGTCACACAGCTAGTAAATGTCTGAGGCCAATTTTTATTTTTTTATTATATATATATTTTTTTTGCTGCTGAAGTAATTGGGGTTAAGTGACTTGTTCAGGCTCACACAACCAGGAAGTGTTAAGTGTCTGAGGCCGGATTTGAACTCAGATCCTCCTGACTTCAGGGCTGGTGCTTTATCCACTGAGCCACCTAGCTGCCCCCATTCATACATTCTTGCTGGAGCTGCAAATTAATTGAACCTTTCAAGAAAGCAATTTGGATATATAAAGTCATTATAAAAAGTCCATTTGTTCCTTTGACCCTGAGATGTGCTAAATTTCAACTCAGGTCTTCTTGACTCTAGGTTCAGCTCAGCTATATATATGCACCGATTATTATTACAATGAATGATGATAATTATGATTTGCATATTGCACTTATAGTCCCCTAAAACTCTCAGATCTTTTTCAGATGAAGTGACGTATAGTTAGTCTTTTTCTTTCTTATACTTCCGAAGCCAATATTTTCACACCAAAGTTTGACTATCTTTCTTTCTTTTTTTCTATCTGTCTGTTTCAGCTTCATCTCATTATCTCAGTGGTCTAATCTGCCAAGAACTTGTCAAAAATTGCCTCCAATATAGCCAAGTTAGCAAGCTTGTCTATATGTAAGACAATGATGAAAATGTTAAAGTAAATAAATAAATAAAGGTTCAATCTTAGATTACTGAGACCTTCCATAGGAGACCTCTTTTCAAGTTCATTTTACATCATTTATGCATGCATTGGGAATTTGGCTTTTCACTAGTTTCAGATTCAGCTAATTATACTATCATCCTGCCTATATCTTTGTATCTATAGTTACACAAAGATTACATGAAGACTGTGTCAGGGACTCTGCTAATATCTAAGTATAGTATAGCAACATAGTTTCCTGATCTACCAACTAGTAACCTTGTCAGAAAAAAATGAAATAATGTTAATCTGGCACTGCTGTTCTTGCTGGAACCTCCCGGGTTCTTTGTTATCACTGCTTCCTTTTCTAAATATTCATGGACCATTCTTTAAATAATGCATTCTTGAATTTTGCCAGGAACAAAAAGTCAAGCTCATTAGATATTTTGTAGGCTTTATTCTCCATTCTTTTTTTTATTTTTTGAAAATCAAGAGAAAATTTGCCCTTCTCTAGTCCTATGTCATTCTTTCTTCCTTCATTATCTTTCCAAATCTCTGTCTAGCTTAACAGTAACATCCTCCAGTCCTTCTAGTACTCTGGGATATAGTACCCCTGGGCTTGATAACTTGAAGTCTTTTCCTAGTTAGCTTGGGTTTCAATTTCTCTTCAACCAATTCTGTTCCACCCTCTTCAGACCAAAGATTATTTTCCTTGGTAGAGAAAACAAGCAAAAAGACAAAAAGAACTTACCGACTCTACCATCTCTTCTCCTCTGATAGCATCCTATTCACATCAGGTAAATTCTGTCCTTTCTTTCACTCCCCCCCCCTTTTCCCACACTAAAGATTAAAAATAACCTACAGCCTTTCAGCTATTCTTAGTTTCCTCCCAAGCAGGGGAGCTGGAGTCAGCTCATACCAGCACCTAAGAATTGATTGTTCAAGTTCAGAGTGAGCATTTACACTTCTCAAATTGGTAAACCCTATAAATCAGGGATTGATTGTTTTGTTGATTTTCTAGACTTAAGGTGATAGACAAAATTTAATCATGCAAATTAAACTTAAAAATGTGCTATGTTCTGATCTTCCCAGAGAGCTAGTTACTAAACATTTAACAGCATACTCCTGCTCCCAAGATCCAGCTTAGTCTTCACTTTTATGTCTTTGGCCATATGGAACCATGCCATGCTTTTACATGCATCTTCTGGTACCACCTTTGTTTCCATCTTGTACATATCTTTAAAAAATCTAAGTTGCAATAAGTCAGCATTAAAAATATTACTTGTGGAAGAATTTCTTGTTTTACAAGAGCTGTTGGGGAAACTGGAAAATAAATTTTCTATCACAATAAGCTCAAAATGAACTTTGGACTCAAATATTGAAGGTGAGGCCATTAAAAAAAATTAGAAGAAACAGCTCAGCTGCCTTTTATAGCTACAGATCAATGGAGAGCTCTTAACTAAACAAGAGATAGAAACAATCACACAGATTTAACAGTTAACTTTAACAACTTGGAATTGTAATGTTTTTACACAACTAAAAATCAGTGCAATTAGGATAAGAAAAGAAGCTGTAAATGTCTCAAATATCTTTGATAAAAGTCTGCTATCCAAGATATTGGAGACACTAGCCCAAATTCATTAAGACCAAGAGCCATTCCAGAATGAATACACAAAGATTGTGAACAAACTGTGAATAACTGTATGAAAGATGCACAGAATCTTTAATAGTAAGAGAAATGCACATCAGAAGAATTTGGAGGTTTCACCTCATACCTAGCAACTTGGCAAAGATGACAAAATTGAGAATTTTTATTAATAAAGGTTGGAGGAGTTAAAATTATCAGGCACATTAATACTCTTTTGATGGAACCATGAATTAGTCTAGCCATTCTGAAAAGCATTTAGCAACTGTGTTAAGAAAGGGACTAACCCATCTAGATCATTTGATCCCAATATCTTTTGGCTAAGTATATACCCCAGAGAAGTCAAAGATAAAAATAAAAGCTCCATATATGCCAAAGTGTGTGTGTGTGTGTGTGTGTATGTATGTGTGTGTATGAGCATCTTTTCTAATTACAAGTAGATTACACTGATTGGGGGATGGCTAAGACTTTTTTGTGTGTAAGACTGCTATGGGATGTGGCTGCACTCTGAAAAATAATGAATTAAAAATTCAGAGAAACATTGGAAGTCTTAAAGTAAAGTGAGAAAAAATAACATAGAGGACTACAATATAAATGGAAAGATCAGCAACTGGAAAAAAAGAATCACAGATGAATGTTATATAATTAGAATGGCCCAGATTGGCTCTGAATGAGAAACTTGAACATGCAACTCCCTTCTTTCTTGGCAGAGATGGAGGAAAAATTCTATGTATAAATTGGTTGATGAGTTGGTTACTTTTGATTAATTGTTTCTTTTTCCTTCCTTTTTTTTCAAATAAGGGCTAGCTCTTTGAGAAGACGTAGGGGGAATATATTAGGAGGTATTTTTGCTATAAAAACTAAAGGTATTAATAAAAATTTCAAAATCATAGTTGGTTGATGAATTCCCTGTATCCATATTGAGCAATTTAGAAAAATCCTCTTTCCCCACTCACTGACTTGTTTAGCAAAATGTATTCAGTTTCCTTCTCAAGAATTTCCCATTCCGGCTCTCTTCAACAATGAAATGTTTCAAACCAGTTCCAGTTGTTCAGTGAAGAAAGCCATATACACCCAGAGAGAGGGATATGAAATGTGGACCACAACATAACATTTTCATTCTCTTTATCGATGTTTGCTTGCATTGGGTTTCCTTTCTCTCATTTTTTTTCTTGCACGACAAGATAAGTGTGGAAATATGCATACATATATTCAATTTGTCAAGTATTTTAACATAATTAACATGTAGTGGATATCCTGCCAACTAGGGGAGGGGTGGGGACTAGGGGGTAAAAATTTGTAACGAAAGCTTTGTAAGGGTCAATGTTGAAGAATTACCCATACATATGTTTTGCAATTAAAAAACTTTAATAAAGAAAAAAAAAGAATTTCCTGTTTCTCCCATAAGCCCCAGAGATTCATGTCCTATTTGGAATTTTAGATCTCACAGTCTTAGTTCTCCTCCCTCTGAACCCTTTGAAATCTGTCCACCTCAAATATAAGGTTCATATCTGATTCTGCCCATTTTTCCATATCAATTTGGTCAGAAATAATAGAATAAAGAAGTTATTTCTTTCCGGTTATTATCTTTTCCATCCCCAAATCAAACTCTTCCTCATAAAAGAAAATACTGACCCATTGTTGTTTCCTCCACCTTTTGAAGGAGTAAATTGTCCCCAAGGCAAATCAAGCTTCCTTAGCTGCCTTGCTCTTTGTAGTGAGGAAGCTCCAATTCTATATAGCTGGGATGTATTTGATCTTGGGGGGAACAGAAAAGGAAAATAAGGTTTCCCTCCTGCTCCTGAAAGCTTACAGTGAATTGAGAGGGGGAAACAAATGCACATGATGATTCTATTGATTGGGTCCTAAACCAGAAGTCTATGGGAGAGTGGTTAGTCCCCACACCATAGACACCATACACCCCCTGGACTGGACTACAGATGGGATAACCACCTGAGCTCACTTTGCCTGCCCTGATCTAGGCTTTAAGAGAGACTTCACGGTCCCCTATACTCCAAGATGAGACAGCCAAGGAGGAGCCTTGGATAAACTGACCATTCTTCTGGAAAAGAATCTGTTGTCTGCTGCTAAACCTTCTCTGATAACAGACAAGGAGCCACCTCACCATTGTGAGGACACAGTGGAATGATGTGTGACTTGTAGCAGTCTCTTAATCTTCCTGAGCCTCAGTTTCCCCATCTGTCAAATGAGAGGCTTGGGCTGCATGATCTCTGAGGTCCTGCTCAATCCTAGAATCCAAAAATTGCCTAGGAATAATGTCTTGTGGGATTGTCTCCTAAACTTTTCTGTATGTTCTTCTTCTGAAACCAAGTGATGAAGGTCCATTGGTCAGGGCTGGGTTCTCTCCATTTCTCTCCCTTCTCTTCCTCCCTGATTCCTTTTTCTCTCTTTTTCCCCTTCCTCCTCTTCCTTTTCCTCCTTGTCCTCCTTTTCCTTTTCCTCCTTGTCCTCCTCCTCCTCTTTCTTTTCCTTTTTCTCCTCCCCATAATTTTCCTCCTCCTCCTCTTCCTTCTCTTCCTCCTTTTCCTTTTCCTCCTCTTCCCTCCCAGTTTTTCTCCTCCTCTTCCTCCTCTTCCTTCTCCTCTTTCTTCGTCTCTCTGCCTCTTTCTCCCTCTCCATATCTCTCTATCTCTGTTTGTCTCTCTCTCTTTCTGCCTCTGTCTCTCTCTCTGTCTCTGTCTCTGTCTCTCTTTCTCTCTGTCCCCTCTTACTTTTCTCCTTCTCCCCCACCCCCACTTTCTCCTTGAATTCACAACTTAGAAATCCAAGAAACCTGGTGCTTGGGTCTCAATGCACAGATATTCCAGTGGATTTTCTAAAGCCACCCTTGTATTCTGTTGGACAGGTCTGTGACTCGTATCCCACTGACGTCTATGTCCCCAGGTCAGCCACTGCGCATATCATCGTGGGCAGCTCCAAGTTCCGAAGCCGCCGGCGGTTCCCTGCCTTGTCTTATTACTGTAAAGACACTAATGTGAGTGAGTCTTGCATTCCAGACTTTCTTCTCCTTGGTTTGATATGACCTGGGTCTCTTTGTCTTCCCTGTTGGGGGGTGGACTCAGATATAGAACTCTTACCCTGATCAGCAGCCTTGTCCAGCCCTGCTCTGGCACAGGACCCTGGCCCTGCCAGCTTAAATGTATCCTGGTGACTTGTAGCTGAGCTGCAGTGATGAGCTCCTCCACACCATTAGTCACTGGGCTCAGATGAGAGCCTGTGATCCTCATTCACAGACCCTTTGGGAGACTGTGAACATGTCCCCAGAGTGTTGCTGGAGCCGGCCTGCAGAGAAGCAGTATGTTCCTGTGAGAAGGATCACAATGACCAATTTGGTGTCTATAGAAAGTTGTTTTAATTGGTGAAAAGGAACAGAAAGTTCTTAAGCCTTAAGGGGCCTGTTCAAGGGAGGATCAGGCCTGGAGACCTGGGTTCAAGGGCTCACTAATTACATCTCCCTGGACAAATCCTTTGCCATCTTGTTTTCTGGCTCATCTTTTCTCCAAAATACACTTGGCACAGTGCCTAGTACATAATAATTGTTGAATAAAGGCTTGCTGACTGTTCAGTTAGACTCTCTAGAATCCCTCCCAGCTTGGATGGGCTGATAGTACCTGGTGGAGAATGTTGAATGAAGCCATAAGCCACCATGAAGTAATGAGATGGAGTTGGAGGGGGCTCTCTACAGTGGCTTCTGGCAGAGAAATCCAGGGTCATTTTCCAGGATGGCAGTGACCTCAGAATAAATGTATGGCCTCTTGAGATCACTTAGAAGGAGCTCACTCTGTGGAGGGATAACCCCTTTCCACACTTGGATGAATGTATTTCCCATCTGCCGAACTGCACTGTGACTGAAATCACACATCTGATCCATGGCAGACCTGGGACGTGAGCCGGTGAGTTCCCGGCCCATTAACCTGACACTAATGTTCTCCTTGATGCTTGGGAGGTGGTAACTCAGGTACAGAGTGTGTGGCTCATACAGTGGCCAGAGGGGTCCGTGGCCAGCCTCATTGAGCAGTTTCTGTTGCCTCCCCCAGGCCTCCATTTGCCGGAGCAGCCAACCTTTGTCCGGCTTCAGTGCCCGCTGCCTTGAGGATGAGCAGATGCTACAGGCAATTCGAAGAGCCAACCCTGGGAGTGACTTCATGTATGTTGTGGACACACGGCCTAAGGTGAGATTGAGGCCCCAAGAAGGGCATCCACTCAGTGACTGTCCCTCGGGATGGAGAGGGGAGGCCTGGATGGTCCAGCCCCAGGAGGGTCCTTGGGGTTCTGCTCTTCAGCTTTTCAGGACCTGTGACTTCCTAGATGGGGCCCCAGCTGCCCACAAGAGCACTCTGGAGGGAGCTGGCTGTCACCAGCTGCTATGGCCAGAGCAAAACATTACCCTCTGATACAAAGTCTTTGTGCAGCAGCAAGGGTCCAAACCCTGCTCCTCATATTTATTACCATGGACAGGTCCATGTCTCTCCCTCAGCCTTAGTTACTTCCTTTATAAAATGAGAGGGTTCGACAGGATGCCAGTGAGGTCCTTTCCAGTTTTCCACTACAGTTCCTAGAACAATCCAGTGTCAAACTTGACATCCCACCCAGGGGTGCTTGGAAGCAGAATCAGCCACACAGACCCATTGGATATAGAATGTGCTCAAAAGTGGGGCCATTATTCAGATAGTGGACAATGTCTGGTGACCAGAAGCTCAATGATACCAACTCTGAGCCCTTCTTTGTAAACCCAGCATCAGGCATAGCTGGTACACAGTAGGCACAGAATACATGTTTGTTTGGTTTGAAAAGCCCAATGGATGGATGAATGGATTGGTAGATGGATGGATGGATAGATAGATGAAGATGAATGGATGGATGAAAGATGAATGGATAGATTGATGGATGGATGGATGGATGGATGGATGGATGGATGAATAGTTAGATAAATAGATGGATGGATGGATGGATGGATGAAAAAGGATTTATCCAGTGCCCAGTACCATTCTAAGACTGGGAATACAAATAGAAAAGATGAGACAGTCCATGTCCTCAAGAAACTCAAACTGAGGGAAACAAGACATGTCAAAGAAGTCATGGGAAGACTCAAAACCTTCAGGAGAATGGCAAGACCCAGGGTCCCAGGCCAGGGTTGGGGGCAAGGCTGGCATAGCAGCAAGGCAGATGGCAAAGGCCAGAGGACTTTAAGATGCTCCACAGATGGTGAGATCTGGTGGTCCTCCATCTCACCACAAGACTTGTAATTGGTGACACTCAGCTCATCTAAGTTTGTTCTTCCTACTTGATGGCCTCTGGGCCTCCCAGGTTGGGGGAGGAACAAGGGGAAAGGAAGGAAAAATAGAGCCCTCACTGGTGGTATTTCCCAGGGTTGCCTTGATGGAGTCTTAGGGGGCCAGGGGCCTTGGGGCAGGATGGGGACAGTTGGCAGGAGGAGCTCTCCCTGTGAATCAAGACTAACAGCACCCCTCTCTCCCAAGAAGGGAAAATGAGGATGTTACCCATTGGCTCAGTGGCAAGGGGACCTGCTAAGGGTGTGACATTGAGCAAGTCCCCTCTCTTTTTACCTCTTTGAAAAGGGGCTGGGGGTGATGTTAAGGGCCCTTAAGGGCCCTCCTAGTTCTTCTCATACTGCTGAGTTAGGAAGAGAGATTCTGCAACCAGTGTCTGACGTTGAGCGCCAGCCTCCTATAGGAGACCGGCATGTGAAAACCAGCGGTCTGTCGGCCTTCGGGATCCTGAATCCTGCCTCTCTCCTCTCTGCTCTGTCTCTGACAAGCTTTGGTCTCTCCAGATCTGCCCAGCCCCAGGCTCTCTGTGCTGTCCCAGGGGCTGCTGTCCTTTCAGAGACAGAGATGCAGAGAGACAGAAAGAGGAAGGACATTCTGGCCGTCTCTGGGCCCCAGGTAGCTCAGTCCTGGCCCTGGGCACTTTTTCAGCATTGGTTCGTGTTGAGCACAACTCAGCAGCTAGTGAGGGGCCAGGACTCAGGGCTGTTCCCCACTATGGAAACCTTCAAGGAAATGCCATGACGGACAGAGCTGGGCCAGTCCCAGATTTAGCTGATCAGGAGGCACAGTTTGGGGGAGTATTTTTAGCTTCAGGATTATTTCTTCTCAGTGATAGATAACAGTTCTGACATCGGGCCATTAAGGAGCCAAAAAACTATGCCCTTGACCTTTTGTTCTGCCCCCCCCCCAGATTTCTCTCTCCCTCTCTTCCCCCTCCCTCCTCTATCTACCCCCCCATCTCCTCTCTTCCCCTCTTCTCTCTCCCCCTCCTCCTTTCCTTCTCTCCTCCTTGTTTTCTCTATCTGTTCTACTCCCCTCGCTTCTCCCTTTCTGCTCCCTCTCTCTTCTATTTACTCCCATCCTTCTTCCCTCTTCTTTCTCCCTCTCTCCTCTCCTCTCCCCCTCCTCCTTTCCCTCTCTCCTTCTTGTCCTTTCTCTATTTGCTCCCCTCCCCTCCCTCCTCCTTTTCTGCTCCCTCCCTCCTCTACCCCCATCTTTCTCCCTCTTCTCTCTCTCTTTCTCCTCTCTTCTTTCCCTTTCCCTCTCTCCTTCTTGTCCTTTCTGTCTCTTTCTGCTCCCCTTTCCTCCCTCCTCCTTTTCTGCTCCCTCCCTCCTTTATCTACCCCATCTTTCCCCCTTCTTTCTCCTTTTCTTCCTCTTCCCTCTCTCTCTCCTCTTTTCCTCTCCTCCTTTCCTTCTCTCCTTCTTCTTGTCCTTTCTCCCTCTATCTGCTTTTCTCCCCTCCTCTTCTCTTCCTCTTTCACCACATTTCCTCCCTCTTTTCTCACACATACTTGCCCTCAGAGGCTGCTGGGACTTGAATCCATATAAAGCTCTCACCTGCACATTCTCCTCCCTAAGGATCTGGGTTGGCCGGGGCAGGGCAGGATGTGCTGCTGGTACCAGTCTCCATTTGTCTCTGGAAGGAGAACACCCAAATGCTGACTGCATGCAGGGTGGGGTTGAGAATGGGCCAAGCCTGCCAGGACCCCAGCCCAAGTTCTGGTGCCCCACCTTTCTCATTGCCCACTCTCAGAGAAGATTAAGGAATGGGAGCTGGAAAGAAAATTAATCGTATTTCAGGTTTAATATTCAGTTAAAGGATCAGGGTTAAAGTGATTACAACAGAGAAAGCTGGAGTATAAGTGGAGCTGCCTCAGACCTGGGATTGGGAATGGCTAGCTACGTGTCCCTGAGCAAGTCCCTTCTCTTGCCTGGGCCATGGTTTTCTCATTTGTAAACGAGAGTGTTGGACCTGATCTCCTTCCCGGTCTACATCTGGGGCTGACAGACTAGTGAGCAGCAGTGTCCTCAGTTAGAAAAATCCCTGCTTAGAGAGTTCTTCACCAGACTTTGGTCCCCGCTTCTTCCTCAGAGGAACTCTTTTTATAAGGGGCTTTCTCCTGCAGGAGCAAGGCTGACCAGCACTCAGGGGATGCCCACAAGTGCCAGAGGGCAGAGCCAGCCCAGATCGAGGGCACTTCTGAGGACTCACCTCTCAGGGATTTGGTTCCTCTAGAACTTTCTGGCTGTGAATATGTGTCCTTTTAAAGTAGCCTTAGTCTAGAGCCAATAGTGACCTCCTTTTAGACCATCCAGCCAATGCTTTCCTCAGGAAATTGAGGTCTGGGAAGCTCATTGACTTGCCCAGAGTCACACAGTCCATAAATATCAGAGAAGGATTCAAACACAGACCCCAGAGTCAGCAGTACTTATGTCACCTGCTTTGGGCAGAGTGAAGCTCTGGAAGACCAGGGATTAGCTCATTTTTGTCTTGGTGACCCCAGCCACTGGCCCAGTGCCTGGCATCCAGTAGGCACTTACTAAGTGCTTATTGAACTGAAGCTTCCTGGCTGAGTGGATGGGCTTCTTCTCCCTCATTAGAGCACAGCTCCTCAAGGGTTGGCCTTTGGGTCACTTCCTTGACACCTTATGAGCAGGTCTTAGTTGAATGACGGATTTAAATGATCCATACTCTTTAGACCTCTTATGGTCACTTGTGCCCGAGACTGTCCTGGACGATATGGTCACAAGCAGGTGGACTTGGCCACCTAGAGAGTGTGCCAGATGTGGGGCTGGTCCCCCTGGGTTTAGATTTCACCTCTGACACCTCCTGGCTGGGCATCCATGAGGCACGTGACTGCCCTCAGCCTTAGCTTCCTAATCTGTGCAATGGGATCATAACTACTTACTCCATAGACTGACTGAATCCCTGACTCCTACATCTCCAACAAGCACAGGTTGTGTCATTGCCACTGGAAGACCTCAAATCCTACTTAGTAGGGCTGCGCCTCCCCGTTGGGACAATGCTAATCCGACATCCGACCATGAGACTCCTTGTCCTGCCCTCTGGTTCCAAGCAGAATTACTTCCAAGTAATTTCCCTCTAGCTCTTGAAGAGAGTCTCACGAGTTCCTCTGACTGTTCTCTGTCTGATCATGCTCTGTCCCCTCACAGAGGGACGTGGTCTCCAGGCCCCTCACCATACTGGTTACCCTCCTCTCCCCACCCTTGGCTTTTCCTCAGCGTGGAGGCACCCCTGGGCCTTTGGAGGTCACTGGTGCTAATCAAGTAGGGCTCTGTCACAATTGCCAACAAAACCTCCCTAATCCCTTACTGGGGAATGGAGAAATTTGACTGGATCCTACCAAGACGGAAAGGTTTGGAGTAGGGGCCTGCCCTGGAAGTATCTGCCATCTAAGAAGCAGCTTCCTTAGGTGCTGAGAGACCACAGCAGCTTTCCAGCCACGGCCCCTTCGGAAGGGGATGCCAAGTGCCCAGAGGGGTTCTGGGCCTCCCTGGGGAGGAGGATGGACAAATGAGAGGCCCTGGCAGCTGGTATAGAAGTGAGAAAGTAGTGTTTCCACCATACGTGCAGGGCAAGACGCCATGCATGGGGCCATGGGCCGCATCACATCCAGGCTGACTGTAAATCGTGAGCCCCTTCTTTTTCTCTTCTGTTTTTGCCCCGTGACTATCTTAGCTTAGGAACCCATAGATGGGGAAAGAGCTGACTCTGGAATACGAGGTCTTGGTCAGGTTCAAATCTCACCTTTTCTGCTTACTACCTGGGTGATCTGGGGTCTCAGTTTTCTCATCTGTAAAATCTGGGTGTTGGACTAGATAGCTGCTGGGATTCCTCCCAGCTCTGGGTGGAATAACGCGGGGTTGGCCCCCAAGGCCCCTCTGAACTTTAGATCCTGGGAGCCGAGCCCCTGAGACATCCCCATCTTCCTCAGCTGGGCCAGTGGTAGGTAACACTGCCACCTTCTGGTGTGCCACAAAAAGACCTAGACTCTCAAGTCCAATTTCATTTGATGATGAATTTGGTCTGATGTTGTCACCCCCACAGTTTCTAGGCCCCCAGTCTCTTCTCTTAGGGGACATAAGGGATACACGGCGTTGCCTTATGCACAATTTGTAGGCAAGCAGGAGATGGAGTTTTTCCATTTATTGACACAAGGGATGATCCTTTGAGAACCAGGATAAACAGAAGGCAAAGGAAGACACCAGCTTCTAGCATCTGCAATCAGGGCACCCTCTGAAACAAAGTCCGTAAGAGTCCCGAGGGACTCAAGGTCCTTCCAACACCAGCTCCACTGTCCATAGACCTCTCTAAGTCACCCGCTATTCTTCCAGTTCTTTGGATCACCATTGAACACGTTCACAATAGTCCTCCAATCAGTGAAGATTTTCAGCTCTCTCTTTCCTGTCCTGATCTCCTTCCCGGTCTAGATCTGGGGCTGACAGACTAGTGAGCAGCAGCGTCCTGAGTTAGAAAAATCCCTATTTAGAGAGTTCTTCACCAGACTTTGGTCCCCGCTTCTTCCTCAGAGGAACTCTTTTTATAAGGGACTTCCTTATAGAGCTTTCAGAAAAGAGCACCCCAAGGGCTCCCATGTGAAGCTGGGCTAGCCATATGGTTTCCTTACATTGAACTGAGAAGATGGAGCTCATCCACTCTCAAGAGTCAAATACAAACTACAGCACAGAGCCTCAGATGCTTACAGGCTCTGTGACCCAGAGAAAATCCCTTAATCTCTGCCTCAGGTCCCTTACTGCAATAATAGTACCTACCCCTGGTGGAGTGGTTGGAAGGATGGAATGAAGTATTTGTTAAGCCCTTGGGGCCCAGTACCCTCAAAGATCCCCTGTAAGTGGTGGTCCACCTGTTCTCACCGGTCAGCAGTAGCTTTGATGGCAGGTTCCTTCAAGGCCTTCTGCCCAGTGAGGCAAGTAGTCACACTTTTGTCTTCCTTGTCCTACAAATGGGGCTGAGAGAGGCTAGTGACTTGCCCACGGTTACTCGCTGGGGGATAACAGGGCCCACCCTCCACGCCAGGACTTTGGGTTCCCTTCCTCCAGTTGGGGAAGGAACGAACACATTTAAAAGCCAACAAACAGGTCATTGAGAGGCTGTAGAATCTGGACCCCTCATTTTTGCAGATGGTGGCACTCAGCTGCTCCAATCCAAACCCAAAGAGTCCTCGCCATTCCCTAGAAGTCAAGCCACCATTCACCAATTAATCCAGGGTGGCTCTTGGGAATGGTCTGACCATCAAAGCTTGAAAACCACCAAGAATGGGGGGGCTCACTGCCTCCCAAGGCAGCTCTATTTGATAGAAAGTTTTCCTCAACTTGAGTCTAAACGCATCTGTTTATAACTTCCTCCCCTGCTTCTGATTCTGCCCCTTGAAGCTAAGCAAAGCAAGTCCAATCTATCTCTCCTCATGCTCATCTTTGAAGTATCCCGTTTCCTCTCTGAATCTTCTCTTCTCTAACCTAAGCATCCCTAGTTCCTTCAAATGATCAGATGCTAGCAAGTCAACCAGCATTTATTAAATACCTACTGAGTTCCAGGTACCATGCTAAGATACATGTATTAGTGATGGAAAAAAAAAAAGCAAAATCAGTTTCTGCTTGCAAGTAATTCACATTCTTTTAATATCTCTCTCTCTATATATATATTTATGTAATATTTTCTTTTTCCCCAATTACATGTAAAAACAATTTTAATATTCATCTTTTTTTTAAAAATTTTGAGTTCCAAATTGTTTTGCTTCTTTCCTCCTTTCCCAAGGAGGCTCACACTCTAATAGGGAAGATAATATATTAAGTACTATATATATATAAGACATATGCAGTGTTAAGGTATAAATGCAGGGGCTCCCCATGCTGCCCACCAGGTACTGCCGCCACTGAGTGAGCATAACCAGGCTTGTTCTGCCTTGCAGCTCAACGCCATGGCCAACCGCGCAGCAGGCAAGGGCTATGAGAATGAGGATAATTATGCTAACATCAAGTTTCAGTTCATTGGCATTGAGAACATCCATGTCATGAGGAGCAGCCTGCAAAAAATGCTGGAAGGTGAGTGAGCCCACCTCCCCTCCTGTCCCCAAACCTAGGCCCCATTGCTGACCAAGGATGCTCCTGCTTAGGCAGGCCAGCCCCCAAATCCTCCAGAGAGGCCTGGGAATGCAGGCCCTCGCCTTGTCCTCTCAGGGCCAGGATAGTCTCTGGTAAGGGGTGTTCCTGTGAGTTATCTTGTACTTTTTATTGGAATAAGAATTTGGAGGTATCATGGGGCAAAATGCAAAGAACTGTGGCCCTGGAGCCGGAGGACTGAGTTCATTCCTAGCTGTATAACTTTGGAAAAGTCTGTACATCTCAGTTTCCTCATCTATAAAATCAGGGAGAGATACTTGATAAGCTCTGCAGTCCTTCCAGTTCCAGGTCATTGATCCTCGGATTTATTTGGGTTGGTGTTGGATTGTGGCATTATGGAGGGGGTGAACTGGGAGGTCTAATATGGACCTATAAGTGGTGCTCCAGCTACCCCTGCTGGTTCTCAGGTTTGGTAGAAACCTAGTAATATCATCTGGAATTTGCCCCAAAGTTACCCAAAATATGAAACCCCTCTCATCTTTGTTCCCATTGAGCCCGTTTCCTCAAACATGTTCCCCTCAATTTGTAGGATTCAACAATAATGCCTAAGAGTTCCATGATTTTTTTGTTTTTCAAAATGCATGTAAAGATAGATAACTTTCTTATCAAATTGTGCATACCCTTTGACCCAGCAGTGTTTCTATTGGGCTTATATCCCAAAGAAATCATAAAAGAAGGAAAGGGCCCCACATGTGCAAAAATGTTTGTGGCAGCTCTTTTTATGGTGGCTAGAAACTGGAAACTGAGTAGATGCCCACCAATTGGAGAGTGGCTGAATAAATTATGGTATATGAATGTTATGGAATATTATTGCCCTGTAAGAAACGACCAGCAGGACGATTTCAGAGAGGCCTGGAGAGACTTGCATGAACTGATGCTGAGTGAGATGAGCAGAACCAGGAGATCATTATACACGGCAACAACAAGACTATATGAGGATCAATTCTAATGGACATGACTCTCTTCAACAATGAAATGCTTCAAACCAATTAAAATTGTGCAGTGAAGAAGGCCATATACACCCAGAGAGAGGGATGTGAAATGTGGACCACAACATAACATTTTCATGTTCTCTATTGAGGTTTGCTTGCATTGTATTTCCTTTATTGGATTATTCTCTCTTATAGATACGATTTCTCCTGAACAAAAAAATGATTTGTGGCAATAACTATACATGTATTCGATTTAAGTATTCTAACATAATTATCATGTAGTGGATATCCTGCCATCTAGGGGAGGGGTGGGGAGTAGGGGGGAAAAATTTGTAACAGAAAGCTTTGTAAGGGTTAATGTTTAGGAATTACCCATACATATGTTTTGCAAATAAAAAGTATTAATAAAAAAAAAGATAGATAACTTTCAGCATTCACTCTTGCAAAACTTTGTTTCTCTCTCCCTTCCCCCTCCACTAGACAGCAGGTAATCCAATATAGGTTAAACATGTACAGTTCTTCTAAACATTTCCACATTTACCATCTGTACAAGAATAATCAGATCAAAAAAGGAAAAATGAGAAAGAAAAAAAAAAACAAGCAAACAACAAAAACAACAATAAAAAGGTGAAAATACTGTGTTGTGATCTACACTCAGTCTCCATAGTCTCTCTCTGAAAGCAGATAGCTCTCTCCATCACAAGATTATTGGAAGTGCCCTGAATCACTTTATTGTTGAAAAGAGCCACGTCCATCACAGCTGATCATCACATAATCTTCTTGTTGCTGTGTACAATGTTCTCTTGGTTTTACGCAGTTCACTTAGCATCAGTTCATGTAAGTCTCTTTAAGAAATCAGTTTGTTGGGAAGCTAGGTGGCGCAGTGGATAGAGCACCAGCCCTGAAGTCAGGAGGAGGACCTGAGTTCAAATCTAGTCTCAGACACTTCCTGGCTGTGTGACCCTGGGCAAGTCACTTAACCCCAATTGCCTCAGCAAAAAGCAAAAAAAAAAAAAAAAAAAAAAAAAAGAAATCAGTTTGTTGATCATTTCTTATGGAACATAAATATTGCATTTCATTCATGTAACATAACTTATCCAGCCATTCCCCACCTGATGAGCATCCACCCAGTTTCCAGTTCCTTGCCACTAGAAAAAGGGCTATTACAAATATTTTTGCACATGTAAGTCCTTTTCCCTCTTTTATGATCTCTCTGGGATACAGACCCAGTAGAGACACTGCTGGATCAAAGAGTATGCACAGTTTGATAGTCCTTTGGGCATAGTTCCAAATTGCTGTCCAGAATGGTTGGATCCGTTCATGTGATTTTTTAAAATTTAATTTTATTATATTTTCAAATCAGTATTCTCTCCCTCCTGCTTTTCTACCTTCCACCCTCCAAATGAGAAACCAAGAAAAACAAAATCTCCTGTTACATGCATAGATAACAGATTTCTGCATTGGCCACATGTACCCCTCCTCCCCTCTTTCTAGCACTCTTTTATGTAGAACAAGGACCATTTATTTGGATATTTGTGAGTGTGGAGATTAAAATTATCTCACCTACAATAAGAGAGACTGAGAGAGAGTTCTGAGTTGATGGTACTTTATTAAAGAATCCATGATCCCTTCTAATGAAATGGACCTCAGATCTTCTTCATGATTTGATATGCCTCCTCCTTCCAGGGCCCTAATTTTATATGACTAGATGTCCAGTCATTCTGGAACAGCTGTAACAAATACAGAAAAATTCTACTAAATAAGCAAAATAATATGTCAGCAGGGTCACAATTTGGATGAAGCAAGAAATATCTCCCCATAAAAGGGACAGACTTCTCCTTAATTTGGACAGGAAGAAATGGTACAAGTCATCATAGTCAGTGACCTAAGTGGTCATAAGATGGTCATCTGCTCTTGTTGGACCAAGGATTGGTCTGGAGGTACAAAAAGTATTTCGGGGGAAATTCCATTAAATTATCACCTCTGCCAAGCTGGGCTTGGTCATCATCACAAGGCAAAACAAGGGTGGAGGGCCTTTAGTTAACTTCCTATAGTTAAGGAAGTGAACTTAGAATCTGTAGCTCACATCTTATATACAGAACTTTCATATGATTCTATCAAACTGGTTAATACTGATTAGAACAGAGTAAGAGTCCAAATGAATTATTTCTCTCATGAGCCATACAAAATTATCCACTTATAGAACTCAAGCAGTGGGAGTTTGTTGTATGTAGCTTTCATTTTATCATTACCTGCAGTTGTCTTAGCAAATGATTTTGCAGTTCTTCAGGTGAGCTCTTCCCCATCTCTGATGTAGAATGTAAGACTTGAAGGTAGGGACTATCCTACTTACTCATATTTGTATCCCCAGTATTTACTATAGTGTCTGGTATATGGCAAATGTTTCTCCCTCTCTCTCTGCCTCCCTGCATAAAGACAACTCAAGATATGATGTCAGAAGATCTAAATTCAAATCTTGCTTCAATATCAGCTGGGTATTTCGTTGGCCTGCCTCAGTTTCCTCATCTGTAAAATGGGGATAATAATAAGACCTCTCAGGGTGGTTGTGAGACTTAAATGAGTTAACATTTTGTAAACCTTGAATGTTAAATAACTACTAGTTGTTGTTTCTCTTATTTTTACTATTATTATTCTTTGATGAGATTCACCAAATGTTTGTGGGTGAGCTTGTGTTCATTGCCTCTTGCACCAATCAAAAGTTCTGATCATCTAGATCCAGGAAAAAAATGGATGAATATGATGAACACAGCTGGACTGACAGCCACAGTCAGAATGTTTGTCTAGGACAAACTACACGAATAGATAATGATGTGGTCCATAATTAAATGGGGGAGAGAGTGTGCTAGATTGCCTTTGGGGATTTTTCATACTCCTTTAATGGAAATAAGCAATTATCAGGGGAAAAAAAGCCCCATCGTGTTCATACTAATGTTCAAAGATGTAGCTCGTAGGATGCTTGATCTATAGCTGGGAGGGTCTTTAGAAGCCCCTCTGAGATAAGGAGGCTGAAGTTCAGATTTGTCCACAGTCACACACATAATAAATATCAGACAGGATTTTAATTTAGTGAAGTTAAAGAGAGTTAAAGAATTAAAGAGGGAGGGCAGCTAGGTGGTGCAGTGGATAGAGCACCAGACCTGAAGTCAGGAAGACCTGAGTTCAAATCTGGTCTCAGACACTTAACATTCCCTAACTGTGTGACCCTGGGCAAGTCACTTAACCCCAATTGCCTCAGAAAAAAGCCAAAAAAAAAAGAATTAAAGAGGGTTCTTGCCCTCTTTGAAGAACTAAAAATAAAAACAACACAGAGAGCAATGGAAAGGGGCATGGTAGGTGTGAGTAGACCACTGGAACATGAGCAACTTCAAAGATGAATGGGAGTAAATGTAAACTAGGAGAAAGAAAAGATGCCTTAGGGGTCGTGTGGCAAGGGAGAGACTTGGCAAGTGAACAGACTGCATTATCCATTGGCACCTTTGGGTGCCAGCACCCAAACATGAGCCAGCACATTGTGGGGTCCCCTCTTGGTAAACTTCTGGGGGAGTGTAGACAAGAGTCACTCTGGATGGACAAACGGGGATGACTGTGATAAGTATTGTTTGTGGGAGTCGCCATCATCATACATAGATCCACTTCAGTATTTGAAAACTAGACCTCTTGGTTGGTGGGTATTTCTCCTCACCTCTAGCCTAAATTTGCCTCTTTATTACTTTGAGTCTTTGCTCCTGGTCTTACCTTCTGTTGCTAAATGATCACTCTTCCATAACCCTTCCAATATTTGAAGATGTATGCACTCTCCAAGCTGTCATATCACGAATCATGAAAAAAGTCTGCTGTCATCTTGACAGATCTTTTTCATTTTTCATCAGTCTGTTGTCCCTTTCAGTTTCATCTTTTGATATTTTGGGAATGATTTGACTTAATTGGCTTCTTCACCAAGCATTTGGTGAACAATTTTTCCTTTTATTACTTCTTGCTGTTTTATCAGGAGATACTCCTATTTACCTTCCACAATCTTCCCTAAGTTGTGGCAGAGTTTATATATCTATCAGCATTGCCTCTGGCTGCCACATCCCTCGGCTTAGCTAACATGATTTCTAGGCTTTTCCCTCATTGTGAATAGTATTTCCCATTGCTTCAACTGCTGTAAGAAATGTGCTAGGTAGGGCAGCTAGGTGGTGCAGTGGATAGAGTGCTGTCCCTAGAGTCAGGAGAATCTCAGTTCAAATCTGCTCTTAGACACTTCTTAGCTGTGAGACCCTGGGCAAGCTACTTAACCCCAATTGTCTTATTAAAAAAGGAAGGAAGGAAGGAAGGAAGGAAGGAAGGAAGGAAGGAAGAAAGAGAAAGAAAGAAAGAAAGAAAAGAGAAAGGAAGAAACAGAAAGGAAGAAAGAAATGGCTAGTCTGTGTTGATGAGATTTTGTGTGTGTGTGTGTGTGTGTGTGTTAGGAACAAAGTCAAGGTGAAGTACCTATAATTTCATTTCTGTATTCTTGTCATCTGTATTATAATTTTGCATCCATTTTGACTTTGCCCTAACAGTTCAAAGTCCTGGCTATCCATAGGACATCTGATTCAGAAATAGTTCATGCAATCAGTTAACCAATCATTTATTGTCTAGTATAAAATCTATTTCATTTTCTGTGTTTCTTTTTTTCTTTTTTTTAATGCTGCCCCTGTCTAGGACCTTCTGTCTCTTACCTTGAAGAAAGTGTTTATAATATTTAAGTGTGATTTTATTCATAAAACTGATTTCTTTGCTAAAGCATTTTTCCAACATATTTTTTGCCAGTGCTATCCTATTTTAGCATCAGAGTCAGTCCCCAAGGAGGGAAATACATGTAATATATTTGGAGAGGCTTATTGAGTTCTTTGTAGAATATTTTTACCTCTTCATCTTTTATGAAATATATTGGTACCCACTTCCAATTGTTCACTGAAGAAAGCCATATACACCCAGAGAGAGGGATGTGAAATGTGGACCACAACGTAACATTCTCATGCTTCTCTATTGAGGTTTGCTTAAATTGTGTCTCCTTTCTCTGATTTTTCTTTCTTGTAGATACGATTTTTCTTGCATAACAATGATAAGTGTGGAAATATGTATACATATATTTGATTTGTCAAGTAGTTTAATATAATTAACATGTAGTGGATATCCTGCCATCTAGAGGAGGGGTGGGGAATAGGAAGGAAAAACTTGTAACAGAAAGCTTTTTAAGGGTCAATGTTGAAGAATTACCCATACATATGTTTTGCAAATAAAATTAAATTAAAAATATATATATATATATAAGTACCTATAACTACAGTGATCCTCATAGAATGGCCTTTTGTGCTCCTAGTTATCATGAGATGACCAAGTATTCCCAGAAGTGATATTCTTTGTATATTAAAACCTCCTCTACTGTTTCCAGTGCTTTTCTCTCTGAACAGAACCTATGAGTTAGTTGCCAATTGCTTTGGTCTGGCTTTGTAATAGAAAAAAATTCCAACAGAGTTAATACTCCATGCCTCTGGAAGTTTGATCTCTCACTGGTCATTGTATCAAAATCCTGTGTTTAATTGAGTAAATCAGTACAGTTGATTTAAATGTGGAATGTTACTGCTCTCAGCCCCATTACCTTTCTTCTACTTGACTTCCAGAATATCAGAAGAGGGGCTGCCCAAAGCTAAGAACCATCTGGCACTTGTCTTAATCTCATAGATTGCCAAAGCCAATGAGTTTACCAGCTAGGGTCTTGCTTGCTTATTTAGAGTGAGCTTTTCAGTCTTTAATTGGGCTACTCTCAGCTCTGGGCTACATCTCTTCTGTTCTTCTGGAGACCAAGTAGAAGAAAGGTAATGGGACTGAGGGCCATAATTATCATAGGATTTTTAGATCACCTGCAAAAATGGAAACTCAATAATATGGGCCCTGCTTTCCAATTTTATCCTCTTTGAGCATAGATGTGAAGTACTCTGGCTCACCTTCTGGCTATGATGGGATATTGGAGACTAACCTTGACCAAGGTCACTTGATTTTTAGTTCCAAGAAAATCCTCATCTGTACCTCGTGGGACCCAACTTTGGTGTCCAGCTGTACTGGAGCTTTTTTACACCTTTCTCTTCTTCTATCCCCTCTAAAACATCTTTCCAAGGAACTGAAGCCATCCTCAGTAGGAGAAAAAGTGAGAGTCAGGTTATCTTGAGTCATGTGGTGGAGGAAGAGTCAGCAGTGAACAGAGCTACATGTAACCTGGAGAAAAGGTGATGTTCAGAATGGCCTGTTGGGATAATGCCCTGGGGGTGTGCTCATGTGGTTTCCCTGGCATAGAACAATCTCCCAATCAGTGCAGACCAACGATTTTTCTGTAATTTATAGGCCTGAGGAAGATAAAGTCCCTGTGCCTCAAGTTACATCTCTGCTTTCTGGTCCTTCTGTTGCCTTCCTGATTCTCTCAGAGAGATAGACTTGACCCTCTGTCAGACCAGAGATCAAGGGGCAAGCCAAGAGAAACCTAGACTTAGAGTCTACTCAGAAAGACCCCAGAACCTTATAGGACCCCCCTTTGTCCCGAGTCTGGCTCTGTAGACAACAGAAAGGGGTCCACCGTGGTGGAGTAGTCCAAGCGTTCACTGTCGACACTCCCAGGCTTACAGCTGTTGTCAACTCAGCTCTTTAAAGCAAATATTAATAGAACTGACTCCCCTTAGGAGCTGACAGCAGGAGTGCTTCGTGAGCTTCAGGCACGTGTGCTCTGAGGGCAGCTGAAGTGGACTTTTGTTCAGTAAAAAGGTGTGTAAATATTAGTTGTGAATTGGTGCTGGGAACAAACAAATGGACCTTTCTGCTTGCTCCTGGGCTGAAGTGTGCAAACAGACCTATCAGTTTTATGCTTTACCATCTCCGTCTCAGCGGGGCTCCCATCTGTTTTGTGGAGCTTAATCATTTGACCAACTTAGTTATTCGTGTTGTCTTTTGAGCTGGACAGAAAGTGGAATCATTTCAGTTGCTATCTTGAAAACAAGCACATTAGAAAACCTTTGAAGGTCCAGCTGGCTTCCCATATGCATGGGGTTACCATATACATGGTAATATTGGCTGCTAAAAAGAAGTAAAGGAAAATATTACTTTTAGGGGAACCTAAGCTGCCGTAATATACCATCAACCAGTCAATCAATAAATAAACATTTATTAAGCACCAACTATGTGCCAGGCACTCACTATATGAAGCACCAGGTAGGCTAATGGATTGTAGGTGAGAAGAAGCAGGCTGTGTGGGGCAATGGAGGAAGCCCTGAGTGGAGTCAGAGGAGCTACTCGTCTCTTTAGAGCCATGCAAGCCATATCAGCTTGTCTGCTAGGGTGTAGTGGCTAGAATTTCTTGGATTGTCAGCTCTTCAGTCAGAAGCACCTTACCTAGATAACAGAAGCCAGGTAGAATGTCCTCAGACTAAGAATAGGCCTTTGGTCCTTTTGTAAGGTGGAAATCAAAACCCTTTATTATGGATAACTAATTTAGAGTTAAATATTCCTGAGATACCTTTTAGCTTTACATACAAAATGAATTTGAACCATAACAAAAATTAAACTAGGAAAGAAGTCAGTTCTTAACTAGCCAGTGTTTCTGACTTATGTATATCTGTCTATACTACTGGTTCTCAAAGTGGGGCCTGTGGAGACCCCTTCAGAGGATTTTCATAATAATACTAAGACATTTTTTACCTATTAAACATAATTCCCTTTTCTTTTTTTTTCTAGGTAATTTAATCATTTTATTAATAAGTCCAGCGTATTATTATAAAAGGATAGTCATCTGGCCATCGCTCTTAAGCCAAAGACAATCATATCAGTGGGCTTATCATTTATAACATTTAAAGAGTAGGTGTGCTTAATAAGGGAGTAAAAGTGACATCTTGTCACTCTTAGACAGATAGACTTATCTCTTTTTTTTTTAATAAAGCTTTTTATTTGCAAAACATATGAGTGACTTTTCAACATTGACCTTTGCAAAAAAAAACTTTTTTTTCCCAAGCTTTTCCTTTCCCTCCCCCCTCCCCCACCCCTAGATGACAGGTAATCTAATACATGCTAGATAGGATAAATTATATGACAAGTACAATACATGTATACATATCTATACAGTTATCTTACTGCACAAGAAACATCAGATCTAGAAAGAGAAGAAGAAAAAAAACAACCTAAGAAGGAAAACAGAATGCATGGAAATATTCACAGAAAGCGTTAAAATGCTGTGTTGTGGTTCACTCTCAGTTCCCACAGGCCTCTCTCTGGATGTATATGACTATCTTCATCGCAGAACAACTGGTTTGAATCACATCATTGTTGAAGAGAACCATGTCCATCAAAATTGATCATCGTATAGTCTTGTTGCTGTGTATAATGTTCTCCTGGTTCTGCTGATTTCACTCAGCATCAGTTCATGCAAGTCTCTCCAATCCTCTCTGAAATCCTCCTGTTGGTCATTTCTTACAGAACAATAATATTCCATAACATTCATATACCATAATTTATTCAGCCATTCTCCAATTGATGGGCATCTTTTCAATTTCCAGTTTCTTGCCACTACAAAAAGGGCTGCCACAAACATTTTTGCACATGTGGGTCCCTTTCCCTCCTTAAAAATCTCTTTGGGATATAGGCCCAGTAGAAACACTGCTGGGTCAAAGGGTATGCACTGTTTGATAACTCTTTGAGCATAGCTCCAAATTGCTCTCCACATAATTCCCTTTTCTAACAAGATATTTGTGTGTGGCTGGATTTGCTTCAGATACTGCAGCCAAACCAACATTATCTGAATAGATTGAATTCAGAAGCAGATGTAAGAATCCAATTGCTTTCTATTAGACTAGGCATTCAGGATTTGCAAACATATATGTAAAACAATGCCATTCTTCTCACTAATTTTTTTTTGTTTTGGAAAATACTTAACTTTCATTTTTAAAATGTTGCTTATGCTAACATAATGGATATTTTTTAATGAATTAATAAATATATGTTTAAATTTTTATCAGTTTTACTTTCTAGTATATAATATAATCATTCAGTCATACCTAACTCTTCAGGACCCTATGGACCATACATTGCAGGTCATTCTGTTGTTCTCCACTATCTCCAAAGTCTCTAAGTTCATGTCCAGTGTTCCATCATACTATCTTTCTATCTCATCCTTTTCTGGATTCTTTTGCCTCTTTCCCAACATCAGCATCTTTTCCAATGAGCTCTTCTCATTATGTGACCAAAGGATTTAAACTTCACTGCCAGCAGCAAACAGCCTGAATTAATTATGTTTAATTGATTGATTTGATCTTCTTGCTGTCCAAAGGACTCTCAAAAGTCTTCTCTTGCAACCAATTCAAAAGTATCAGTTCTGAGGCACTCAACTTTCCTTATAGTTCAACTCTCGAAACCATTTGCTACTGGAAAAACCATAGGCTTGACTATATGGACCTTTGTTGGCAAGGTGATGTCTCTGCTTTTTAGTGTGCTGTCCAAATTTGCTATAACTTTCCTTCTGAGGAGTAAGCATCTTTTAATTTCATGGCAACAATCACCATCTGCAGCAATCTTTGAAATCAAGAATATAAAATCTGACACTATTTCCATTTTTTCCTCTATTTGTCAGAAAGTGATGGGATCAGTTGTTAAGATCTTAGGGTTTTTTAATGTTAAACATTATCCAGTTTTTACATTCTCCTCTTTCACCTTCATCAAGGAGCTTCTTAATTCTCCTCCACTTTCTGCTATTAGAATGGTATCATCTATATGTCTGAGATTGCTAACATTTCTCCCAGAAACCTTAATTCTGGTTTTTGATTTATCCAGTCCAGCATTTTACATGATGTACTCTGTATATAACTTAAATAAACTTATAAATAAAACTTACAAAAGTAACTATGCAGTTTTGTCATGTTCCTTTTCCAATTTTAAACTGATCACTTGTTCCATGTTCAGTTCTAACTGTTTCTTCTTGGGCCAAGATAAGATGATTTTTTTTTTTTTTTGCTGAGGCAATTGGGGGTAAGTGACTTGCCCAGGGTCACACAGGTAGGAAGTGTCTGAGACCAAATTTGAACTCAGTTCCTCCTGACTTCAGGGCTAGTGTTCTATCCGCTGTGCCGTCTAATTGTCCCAAAGTAAGAGGATTTCTTTCAGACCTTACACATTTTGTTATGATCCACACAGTCATGGGCTTTAGTGGAGTCAATGAAGCAGAAGTAGATGTTTTTCTGGGAACTTCTTTGCTTTTTCCATAATCTAGTGAAAATTGGCAATTTGGTCTCCACTTTTCTGTCTCTTCAGAAACCATCCTGCTTTTTTTTTGGCAATTCTCAGTTTTCAAATTGCTGAAGTCCACCTTGCAGAATCATAAGCATAATCTTGCTAACGTGAAATGAGAACAATTGTTCAATAATTTGACATTCTTAGGCATCCTTCCAATCGGGGTTAATATGTAAATTGATCTTTACTAATCCACCCGCCACTGTTGAGTTTTCCAAATTTGCTGATCTATTGAGTGCAGCATTTTAACTTTATTATTTTTTAGGATTTTAAATAACTCTGCTGGAATTCCATCACTTTCACTAGCCTTATTGTTACCGATATTTCTTCTAATTCTGAATATTGAGAGATATTGGTCCATCTGAACAAAAGCTCAGTAATTTTTAACAGAGAAAAGTAGTCCTGAGATCACAAAAGTTAGAATATAGCTGGTCTACACCAAAACCTTGTTGTATTTTGGCCAGTGAAATCTCAGTTTCCCTATGTTACAGCCTCTCTTTGACAAGGACCTATAAAAAATATACAGTATAAGTATAAAACTAATAAATAAACTTCTATTTTGAATGAGAAGATAAAGCATAACAGTAGTGGGATTGCTGCTTCTGGATAAATATTGCTGGCAATTACCTTGTCAGAATTTGTTATGTGAAATTTTAAAAATGTTTTTCTTGATATTTGGAGCTTTCTTGAAGCCTTATCTTTTTTTGAGCCTTTAAGCTCAAAGTTACCTTTGGTCCATCAGCCGGGAGTCAGAGTTGTTTTGTCCTGAAAGTCTTTTTCCAAGGGGCAAGATCTCTTCCTTGACACTTTTAGGATATGTGGTGATTAAGGACTGTTTTAGCACAACATTACTAAGCATAACTGGGTTGAGCATAATATTGGCCAATCCCCATGATCAGACCCGGGTGTTTCTGAAATAAACTGTGGAAGTACCCTCTGCAAATTCAATTATTGGGATCCTTATTTTTACAGAGCATTTTCCTCTTTTAATGGGCATAATGTTTATTTTAATGTACAGAGATGTATTATGTCTTTTCCATAGCTGAAAAAGTTAGTAAGAACTATAATTGAAATGAATTGAGGAAAAAAATAGCTTGCATTTATAAAGCACTTTACAATATTATCTTATTGGATCCTCACAACAAGCTTGGGAGATAAAAGCTATTAGGATTCATTCCCATTTTACAGATGAAAAAACTGAGGCTTGGAGAAGAGTAGATTGCAACCTTGAGGTTGCATAGTCAATACCCCAGTTGGGATGTAAACTGTGTCCTCTGGCTCCTAAGGCCAGGGATTTCTCTACCACCCAGAAATTCTTTTTGATTTTAATGTTCCATAGATCACTGCGTAAAAGTTTGCTGCCATCAGTTCACTGGACTTGAACATAGATGGTAATGGCAGGGTCCTCATGAGGTGGCAGGAAGACCCTGGGCTTGGATTCAGAAGACCTAGATCTCAACTGTACCAGTTACATGTGGGGAAACTGAGGCACAGAAAAGCTATTGCTATTCTGTGCCTGTTTCCCCACACATAAAATAGGATAAGAGGCCCATGAGCTACCTCCTGCATCAAGGAGTGAGCTCTCTGCTGCTGGCCCCCCAAGATTTGTTTAACCCAAGTTGTTTTTCTAGTGTGTGAGCTGCGATCCCCTTCAATGAGTGACTTCCTCTGGGGCCTGGAGAATTCTGGCTGGCTGAAGCACATCAAAGCTATCTTGGATGCAGGAGTGTTTATTGCCAAGGTGAGTGATCACGGACATTGGTGGCTCTGGGTTCTTAGAGACTGGGCTGGCCACACGAAGCTCTAGCTGGCCCATCTGAGCCAGAGCCTGGTGGGGACTGACTGTATGACTAATATAAAAACCTACCTGCCGGCCAGAAGGAGCTACTTGTCCCCCACTGCCGAGAGGATGGAATACATCCTCCAGAATCCGTAGGAACCATGGCTACGTCCTCCAGTCTAACAGAGAGGGCTCTTCCATCCCTCCTGGAGGGGAAGCACTCGCCACCTGCCTCTAGACGCCCCAGTGTCCAAGCTGCTTCCCAGCACCGGCCCTCATCCTCCTTTTGACTGATTCTATCCTTCTGTCTTTATTTTAGGCCGTGGCTGAAGAGGGGACCAGTGTTCTTGTCCACTGCTCAGATGGCTGGGACCGAACGGCCCAGGTATGCTCAGTGGCTAGCCTCCTCCTGGATCCTCACTATCGGACCCTGAAAGGCTTCATGGTGAGTATGGCTATCCTGCAGGCTGCCAAAGGCAGACTTGGGAACCAGCTGTGACCCCTCCTCCCCTCCCACATTGACCATGCAGCAGATAAGGTAAACTGAGGCAGCGTTAACCCTTCCCATTGCCAAGCCTGGAAATTGTGCACAGTACTCTTAACACCTTTAGCTAGGTCATTAACCTGCAAAATCTTGGGACTGTTAGCAACTGGTCTCAGAGGATATTCATGTCCATTGATATCTGAACAAAAATCCCCTCTTAGCACATGGTGAACACTTAACATATGCTGGTTTTCTCCCTCTCTCTACAACATCTCTGAAAAATGGTCATTCAGGTTTCTTCTTGGGTACCTTTAGTGACGGGAAATTCACTATCAAAGTAGGCTAGGCCATTTTAGAATAGCTCTGTTTGGAAATGTTTCCTATTGGAGTGAATTCCATGTCTCTTTAACATGCACCCTTAATTCTGAAGTTATTGGATTGGATTATCCATAATCATAGACCCATTTTATATTCCTTATGTAGGTAAAAATGGTTAGATCCAGACTTGGCTAGAAAATGTGAATTCAAATCCTGATCTCATTTTAAGAGTAGTGCTTTCACTGGGATCATTATCTTGCTTTGAAGGGCTAAATAGGGTTTCAGCATGGGCTTTTGTGGGGTTCTTCAGAAGGTGGCCAAGTTTTCCCAGAGAGCTGCCATCTACTCAGTGTTCCTCTCAACAGACAATAAACTACAATAACATGTTTCCTGAATCCCATCCCTTTCTTTTCTTTCTTTTCCCTCCTTCCTTCCTTCCTTCCTTCCTTCCTTCCTTCCTTCCTTCCTTCCTTCCTTCCTTCCTTCCTTCCTTCCTTCCTTCCTTCCTTCCTTCCTTCCTTCCTTCCCTCCCTCCCTCCCTCCCTCCCTCCCTCCCTCCCTCCTTCCTTCCTTCCTTCCTTTCTTTTGTAGGTATTAATTGAAAAAGACTGGATTTCCTTCGGGCACAAATTTAATCATAGGTAAGGTTTTGCTCTTGCATAGGATCTCTCAGGAGTGATCTAATTTTAAAAGTGGAAATTGTTCAGGGGTGGGAGAGGAGCTACCTCCTTGACAGACAGTTGGCTGGTTTACTAGACTGTTCTCTGCCATTGAGGAAGTATGCTATTTCTTCCTACTATTGTACATGTATCATTAACAAGGATGTCACAGAGTGGAAAAAAAGTCCATTTTCTGGTTAACACTAGTATTAGTTATTTTTTAGTCTTTCCTTGGTTTTAGGAACTCATTGATGAAATAGCCCCCATCAGTGTATCTCATAAATACTTTCTGTATAAGCCATAAAGTCTCATTTTCCTCAACTAAACAGTGAGAGTGTTCACTTAGAGAACCACTACCGTCCTTTCCTATTACAAATCCTTTGAAAATGGAGGATTGATTGTAAACATTTTCTTTTTTGGTGGCGATGACTGCCATTAATGGAAAAGATGCAAATTTTATTTCCACAGCTTTGCAGCTAAGGTGACTGAGACTCCTAGAAATTCTGTGGCTTGCAGTCAGACTAGTGCAGTCACAATTGTGGGATCTTCAGAAACCATTTGTTTATTTTTATTCTGTATTCACAAGGCACTGCATAGGTTACCAGAAGACCTGAGTTCTTTTGGACTTTACCAGCTTCTGGACCTCTGCTGCTTTATGAGCTCAGTGACCCTGGTCAGGCCACTTGGACTCTAGGAACCTCAGTTTCCCCATATGCAGAATGGGAATAATGATATAATGGCCCTGCTGACCACACAGACTATAATGAGAAGACCATATTGCTCTAGAAAGGGGAGGTTTGCAGCATCTTTTCTATGTCTTGGTGCTCACTTATTTAAGTCTGTCCCTTTGCCAGCTCTCTGCCCCCTTACCTTAATGTTTCCCAATGTGTCCTTGCAGATACGGCCACCTGGATGGAGACCCCAAGGAGATCTCCCCAGTCATTGACCAGTTTCTTGAGTGTGTCTGGCAGCTCATGGAGCAGTTCCCCTGTGCCTTTGAGTTCAATGAGAGGTTTCTGGTGCACATCCAACATCACATCTATTCTTGCCAATTTGGGACCTTCCTCTGTAACAACCAGAAGGAGAGACAGGAACTAAGGCAAGTACCCTGAGTCCCTTCCTGAAGCTCCCCTTCCCCACCCCCTTCTTCCCCAGTAAGCCCACTGCCATCAAGTGCTTTGTCTCCTGAATGGTAACAATTTAAGGACTTTTCTTTGGTTCACTGTTGAGGTTGATCTGGGTTTTGCATCGGGTTTGGGCAGCTTGACTAGATCAGGTCATCCATTGCTTATTGATGACAGAAAAAAAGTTAGCTAGTCTAGACCTTGAGATTCTGTGGGCATAGAGCACTCCCAATGTGGAAAGTCCTTTGGTGATCCAGTTCAGCACTCCTCCTCAGTGGATGATCTGAGGAAGTTGATCAGCTTTACTAGTGTTTTTCCTTCCTTCTTTCTCTTTTTCCTTTCCTTTTTCTTTTTCTAAGTAGCAAATAGGCCTTTATTTAAAGACCTTAAGAAATAAAGAATGTATTAGTTCTTCAAGGCAGCCATTCCACTTTCAGATTGTTTTAGTTATTAGAAAGGATTTTTTCTTTTTAAAATTTTCTTTTGTATTATGAATTTTATAAACTTGAACATTTCAGTATACAAAAAATAAAGAGGACTGCATATGAAAACTAGATCTATTATGTAGTTTAAAAATGTATATTTAATATGATTGAACTTAACTACTCATCTGATTCCCTTCTGCTCCCTTCTTTGTACTTTTAAAATGTTTCATTGACATACTTCTTTATTTCTTCATCACTATTCATTGCTATTTTTTTCTGATTAAATTACTAGCTAATTTATTAGCCAAGGAAAGATGCTAAGATTAAGGAGGACTTGGAAAGTCTTTTTGCAGAAGATGAAATCTTAGTTCAGACTTAAAAGGATACCAAGATATTGCACTGAAGAGGGAGAGCTGTCCAGGTAAAAGTTAACAGTCAGTGAAAATGTTTGGAGTTCAGTGCGGTAGAATAGTATTTCCTTTTTCTTAAATTTTTTATTGGAGCAGCTAGGTGGCTCAGTGGGTAGAGCACCAGCCCTGAAGTCAGGAGAACCTGAGTTCAAATCCGGACTCAGACACTTAACATTCCCTAGCTGTGTGACCCTGGGCAAGTCACTTAACCCTAATTGCCTCAGCAAATATATATATATATGTATATATATATACATATGTTTAATTACATGGCATGTCTATCTGGGAGGGGGGATGGGGAAAGGGGAAAATATTGAGGCAGATTTAGTTCATGTAAAAACAAATGTTATCAATACAGATGTATTATTATTGTTTTAAGTTGTTCTGGAGCACTTAGAGCTTAAGTAACTTGTCTAGGGTTAATCAGTCAGCAAGTACTAGAGGTGGATCTTGAATCCAGACCACAACCAGATCTTTATTCAGTAGCTAAATTGATTTACCTGTAAATGCTCTGGCCTCAGACACTTATTACTGTGTGACCCTGGGCAAGTCATGTAACCCTTTTTGACTCAGTTTCCTCATCTTTAAAATGAGCTGGAGAAGGAACAAGCAAATCACTCCCGTAACTTTGCCAAGAAAATCCCAAATGGGGTCACAAAGAGTAGGACATGTCTGAACTTTCAGATTGTGAAAAAATGACAAAAAGCCAGTATTTGCAATATTTTCACATGAAATTTGGTGAGTTTTTGCTTGAATGCTTTGGGTAAACAGTGAATTTGGGATGCCTGAGAGCAATCGCTAATCCTTAAGTAGGAGAGGATCCCCTAAAAAAATCTTCCTGGCTTCCTCTGCCTAAAACAACATGGCAGAGGAAGAATATTGGAGGCAGAGGTAAAAGCTCTGGGTTCTCCGGCTGGCTCTGCCTCTAAGGGACTATGTGACTGCAGAAAAGCCACTTCTTGAGAGGTTCCATCTGTAAAACTGGAGCGTAGGGCTTGCTCAATCTCTCCTCCAGCTCATTCTCTGACTCTTGGGATGCCTTGGTTCTTGGGAAGGATTTCAGGTGGATTTTCTTCATTAATCTCTCAGGATCCAAGAAAGAACACACTCTCTTTGGGCTCACCTGTGGAAGAATCGGGCTGACTACCTGAATCCCCTGTTCCGAGAGGACCATAGCCAGGCTCGGGGAACCCTTCGGCCCCCAACCAGTCCGTGCAACTTCATGTACAAGTATGGGAATTTCTCTGTTACCTGTTTTAGGCAGAACAAATATTGCTGGTGGCTGGGTTCTGGACTCAGCATCCGGGATATATAAAGTAGAACATAGGTTTGAGTTGCCTTTATGGACCAACTGGTCCCATAGGGAGATACAATGCAGGTGTATATTTTACCTATGAATATGATGCATAAAATATGAATATATTTCAAAATATAACAACACATTCAAAAATATGACTCAGTGAATGAACAAATGAATGAATGAATGACTTTGTCTTTTCACTGGCTGTCCTCCATGCCTAGAATACTTTTCCTCCTCATTTCTGGCTGCTGGTTCCCCTGGTTTCCTTTAAGACTTAAGTCCAGCTCCAGAGGAAGACTTTCCTGATTCCTCTTAGTGCTGAGTGTCCTCTATTATTTCCCATTTATCTTGTTTGTACACATGGGTTTGCTTGTCTCCCCAATTAGACTGTAAACTACCTGAGAACTGTTTTTATCATTCTTAGTATCCCCAAAAGGTTAGGTTTAGGTCCTTAGCAGCGCCCAAGAATACAAGTGCCTAATATTTATTGACAGACTAAATGCATGATGGAATGGTTTCAAAAATTGAGGATTCAGCTACAAAAGCCAAACAGAACCTGCCCTCAAGGAACTTGCCTTCTAATGGCAGGGGACCACACAGATAGTAGAGTGGTGACCTTGGAGTAACATCCTGCTTGGGAATATTACCAGGATCACCTGAATATGGAGTGGGAAGAATATTGACACAGCCCATCCAGGAACAATGGCAGAGTTGATTTGATCATGGCTCCTGACCTAGAGGAGTTTGGATTGTAGACAAGTCAGTGAGAATTCTGTCTAGACCAGGTAAAATTATCACTCATCATGAAACTTGACATTCCTTGACTGGAGAGGTAAAAATTAAATGTGGTTGGGATCTGAGGGAGAGAAGGCTGTGGGAAGCCTACCTGAAGAAGGGGGCATTCATTTGTGTTGAGCTTAAAGGGAGCCACTGTTGAGAATGTAATTGAGAAGAATAGAAACATTGCCTTGTTGTAATGAGCACAGGCAGTGAACAGTCAGCATTTATTAAGAGGAGATTCTCTGCCTCAATTGCTACCCAGCTTAATCACTAACTGGGTGCAGGCTCAGACAAACCTGTTGGAGATCTTACTTATAAAGGCCATGGTCTCCCATTTCCAGGGCCATCTGCAGTGGTCCTGATCTATATCTGCCCACTGAACCCAGATGGCTCTGGAGGGGAAAGTGAGGCAGGTGTCCTTGCCTCATTTAAATGGCATCCTCTCCCTGACATCATGACCCTCTCCAAGAATAAAGGACAAACAACAAGCATTTATTAAGTGTCTTCTGTATGCCAGGATATAATGAAAGGTAAAAAGTAGTTCCATGTTGGATGGACCTTGACTCATATTCCTTCTAGCTGGGTGCAGATTGCAATATTTACTCTGAAAGTCCATTCACTGCTGCCTACACCCAAATTGCTAGATCAGAGAGAGCTCGTCTCGGGAGCCTACTGTTTCCTGTCAATCTCATTTTGAGTGATTTTACTGAAAGCTTTCCATGTGCCTCAAAACCCCTGATTTTCTTCTAGAAGAAAGTATTTAAGAAATGAAAAAAGAATAATGATACTGACATCTATTTTTTATTGTTGTTTAAAATAAAGTACATAAAGAAGCAAAGTTAGGAAACTTGGTGACCTGAGGCCATTATATTGTCCCTAGGTTTAAAAAACTAATTGCTGTAACATAGTGAGACTGATTAAATCCCTAGAAACAGAATGGGTGGATAGGTTGGTGATGAGTATCAAGTATCCAACTGCAATGCCAACTGCACCTTTCACAATAGACCAAATCATGACTAGTATTGCAGAAACACCCTTTTCCTCATTTTACAGATGAGAAAAATGAAGCTCTGTGAATCCCAGCTTGAAAAATGACCTGTTTGTGTTCTTACAGCTCTGGAAAATGTGAGATAGATTTCGAATTCATCTCTTGACCTCCAATTCACTATAGGTCCACAGAGAGTATCATCTTCCTATTGTACATCAGTTTATGGATAATTGGATCAGCATCTAACAGCATCTCACATTTTAAGTGCCAACCCCCTGTTAATATTTATAATCTAGAAATTGGGTGATTACGGGTGTTCTCTGTCCACTTTCCCTTCCCCACTTTTTGCCACTCTGACAGCTGAAGAGAGTTTAGCCCAGAACCAAAGGCCATAAATTATCATTTTTTGTTTCACAGGTTGCCATGGGAGAGCAGCATCCACCAAGGAAAGAAACACAGCTTTCAAGCCCCAAAGTTACTAGCATGAGGGGGGCCTTCTTTTAGAAAACTTTTTTACACCATTAGATTTTCAGAACTATTAGTTTGACTAAACTTGCCTTGTTTGACTAAAACCCCTTTAAACCCATTGAGCTGCACTTTAAGCCAGAGGAACATTCAAGCTTATTAGCTCCTTGGTTACATGTTCTGGGTCAAGCCATAGCCATATGTTTTCATGGGGATTAATTTCTTAAGATCCTGGAGAGGAGGAAGAAGGATATTGTAGAAGTGGTTCTATATGCCACTTCCTCTAAGTCTAAATGAGGGGAGAATCCTGTGTGGCTCTGCCCCAAAACAAAGCAAATTAACATGGGCTGGAAAACAAAAAAATAATTTAGGAAATAATTAATGGCTTCTTGTTTTAGTAGTTCAGCATTATGCTGTCAGATCCAGATCTGGCTTTTCAGTGTTTTCTTTGACTTACTGGTTAATTGACTATATTCCTTCAATTTACTTTATTTTTAATTGACAAACATTTATTTTCTCTCCCACCTCCATAAAAAAAGAAAAAGAAAGAAAACCCTTGTATCAAATATACATAGTCAAGCAAAACAAATTTCCACATTGGCCATGTCCAAAAATATGTCAGATTTTCCATCACGAGTCCATCTCTCTGTCAGGCAATGGAGAGCATGTTGCCTCTGGTATTATAATTACTTGCTGTGAGGATCAGAACTCTTTAAGGCTTTCAAATTTGTCCTCACAAAGTTTTCATCATTGTATTCTTTTTTTTTAATTTAATTTAATTTTTTTTTATTTTATTTGCATAACATATGTGTGGGTAATTCTTCAACAATAACCCTTACATAGCTTTCCGTTACAAATTTTTCCCCCAACTCCCCACCCCTCCCCTAGATGGCAGGATATCCACTACATGTTTATTATGTTAAAATATTGGCAAATCGAATATATGTATACATATTTCCAAACTTGTCATTGTTGTGCAAGAAAAATCTTGTCTACACAAACGATATATCAGATAAAGGAAACACAATGTAAGCAAACATCAATCAAGGAGTATGAGAATGTTATGTTGTGGTCCACATTTCACATCCCTTTCTCTGGGTGTATATGGCTTACTTCAGTGAACAATTGGAGGTGGTTTGAAACATTTCATTGTTGAAGAGAGCCATGTCCATCAGAATTGATCGTCATATAGTACTGTTGTTGCCGTGTATAATGATCTCCTGGTTCTGCTCATTTCACTCAGCATCAGTTCATGTAAGTCTCTCCAGGCCTCTCTGAAATCATCTTGCTGGTCCTTTCTTACAGAACAATAATATTCCATAATATTCATATACCATAATTTATTCAGCCATTCTCCAATTGAAGGGCATCTATTCAATTTCCAGTTTCTAGCCACTACAAAAAGGGCTGCCACAAACATTCTTGCACATGTGGGGCCTTTTCCTTCCTTTATGATTTCTTTGGGATATAAGCCCAATAGAAATGCTGCTGGGTCAAAGGGTATGCACAGTTTGATAACTTTTTGAGCATAGCTCCAAATTGTTCTCCAGAATGGCTGTATCCGTTCACAGCTCCACCAACAATGCATCAGTGTCCCAGCCCTCCCACATCCCCTCCAACATTCATCATTAACTTTTCCTGTCATTTTAGCCAATCTGACAGGTGTGAAGTGGTATCTCAGGGTTGTCTTGATTTGCATTTCTCTGATCAATAGTGATTTGGAGCACCTTTTCATATAAATATATAAAACTATAAATAGTTTTAATTTCATCCTCTGAAATTCATCATTGTATTCTTATTGGTTCTCCTGATTCTAGTCACTTTCCTCTGCATCAGTTCATAAAATTCCTCTCAAGTTTTCCCAGAATTGTCCCTTTTATCATTTATTCATCACATTCATACACCATAACTTATTCAGCCATTCCCTGGATGATAGGCACCCTCTCAGTTAAACATCACAAAAAAAAAAAAGAGCTACTATAAATATTTTCGTACATATGGATCTTTTTCTCATTTGATTTCTCTGGGGTGTAAATTTAGCAGAGCTATTGCTGGGGCAAAGTAACTGTGTGAGCAAAATTCCAAATCTCTTTCCAGAATGACTACTCCAATCCACAGTTCCACCAGCAATGCATTAGTATGTTTTCCCACAATCTCCCCAACATTTATCATTTACCTTTTTTTTGAGGCAACTAGTGTGCATAAGAGATAGACTGCTTGTCTTGGAGTCAGAACAGCCTGAATTGGATCCTTCTTCACACATTTACTAGTTATGTGACTCTAGGAAAGTCGCTTAACTGCTTTCTACCTCACTTTTTTCATCTGTAAAATTGGGATGATAGTAGCAGGGTTACTCTCAGGGTTATTGTGAAGATCAAATGAAATATGTCAAGAGCTTTGCAAGCTCCAAAGCTAAATACTATATTATTTTCAATTTTGCCAATCTGATGGGGGTGAGTTATATCCTCCAGGTTAATTCGATTTGTGTTTCTGTAGTCATTAGTGGTTTGAAACTTGGCTTTGATAGCTTGAATTTCTCCTTTTGAAAACTGCCTAATCCTATCTTTTGATCATTTACCAGTGAGGGAATGGGTCTTATTCCTACAAATTGGAATCTGTTCCTTTATCAGAAAGACTTTTTTGCAAAGATTTTTCTCAGTTAACTTTCCTTTCTAATTTTAGTTGCATTGATTTTATTTATGTAAAACCTTTTAAATTTTATGTAAGTAAAATTGTTCATTTTATCTTCTGAATTCTTTTGTATTTTATTGGCATTTTTATTTATTTATTTTCTTCTGTCTCTTGTTTGGTTGGATGAATTTTTCCCCTATCCAGACATTTGAAAGGTAATTTACTGCTTGTTCCTCTAATTTTTTTGTGATGTGATCTTTTAAATCTAAGTCAAGTGACTACCTGGAGTTTTTTCTTATTAAACAATGTGAATTATTGGTCTCTATCTATTTTTAAGGCTTGTTTTTGTCTTGCATATAAGTGCCAGACTTTCCCAAATGCACTCCCATCCTTGCTTATTAGCAGAATTCCTCCTCCAAGCCCAGAATCCCTCATTTCTCCCCCAGGGACCTCCTCAGAAAGTGGTAATTTATAATAACTTTTTTATTTTTCAAAATATATGTGATGCAAAGATAATTTTCAATATCCACCCTTGCAAAACCTTGTGTTTTAAATTTTTCTCCCTCCTTCCCTACCTCTCCTTCTCTTACACAGCAAGTAATCAGTATAGGTTAAACATGTGCAGTTCTTCTAAACATATTTCCACATTTATCATGCTGCACAAGAAAAATCAGATCAAAAAGGAAAAAATGAGAAAAAGAAGCAAGCAAGCAAACAAATAACAACAAAAAAAGGTGAAAATACTGTGTTATGATCCACATTTGGTCTCCATAGTTCTCTAGATGCAGATGGCTCTTTTAGAATTGCCTTGGATCACCTCATTGTTAAAAAGAGTGAAGCCCATCACATTTGATCATCACATAATCTTCTTGTTGCTGTGTACCATGTTCTCTTGGTTCTATGCCATTCAGTATCAGTTCATGTAAGTCTTCCCAGGCCTCTCTGAAATCATCCTGCTGGTCGTTTCTTACAGAACAATAATATTCCATAACATTCATATACCATAATTTATTCAACCACTCTCCAATTGATGGGCATCCATTCAGTTTCCAGTTTCTTGCCACTACAAAAAGGGCTGCCACAAACATTCTTGCACATGTGGGTCTTTTCCCCTTTTTTATGATCTCTTTGGGATCCAGGTCCAGTGGAGATGCTGCTGGATCAGAGTATGCACAATTTTGCATGCACAGCATGCCTTTTGGGCAAAGTTCAAAATGTTTAGATCAGTTCATAACTCCACCAACAATGTACTAATGTCCCAATTTTCCCCAGTTTTCCCACATCCCCTCCAATATTCAATATTATCTTTTCCTGTCATCTTAGCCATTTTGACAAGTGTGTAGTGGTACTTCAGTTGTCTTACTTTGTATTTCTCTGATCAATAGTGATTTGGAGCATTTCAGAAAGTAGTTTTTAATGATTGCATTCTTTCTTCTCCAGTATGTATGCAGCTGGTACATGACACCCTATCTTTAGGTGGCCCTGATGAAACTTTGAACCTGAAAATATATTGGCACTAACCACCAGTGACCTCTGCTATCTTCTCTAGGTTTTGGAGTGGAATGTATAACCGCTTTGAAAAAGGCATGCAACCTCGGCAGTCAGTTACTGATTACCTGATGGCGGTGAAGGAGGAAACACAGCAACTGGAAGAGGAGCTGCAGGTCTTAGAGGAGGTAAAACAGGCCTGAAGCCAGTAGCTTTTTTTCCCTATCACATCTCTTATGTGGATAGCCAGTAAGCTTCCCCATGGCCTTGTCTGCCTTCTTTCCTCCTCTCTTTTCCATCCTGTTTGCTACCACCAGACCAACGCTAGAATGCTGCTCTCATAGGCATGCTATCCCTTCAGAATCTCTGGTTGAGTTAAGTTCAGATTTCTCTGCCTTTGTATAACTATTTACTCATCCTCTCTATCCAACCTCCCTACCTAGCCTTACTCTTTATTCCCAAACTCCATCCTCAACCCCACTCACCTTCTGACTGTTGATCAATTATACCTCTATACCAGCCCTACTTCAGACACTTCAAGTACAATTCCTCATGGTTTCCTTTCCCCTAGCATTCCAATGAACCTGCCTGCCTGCCCTCCTTCCTACTCTCCCTTCCTTTTTCCCCTCCTCCCTCCCTCCCTCCCTTCCTCCCTTCCTTTTTCCCTCCCTCCCTCCCTCTTCCTTCCCATCCTTCTTTCCTTCCTCCCTACCTCCTCTCTCCCTTCTTTTTCCCTCCTTCCCTCCCTCCCTTGCTTTTTCCCTCCCTCCCTTCCTTCTTTCCTTCCTTCCTCCTCCCTCCCTCCCTCTTCCTTCCCATCCTTCTTTCCTTCCTCCCTACCTCCTCCCTCCCTTCTTTTTCCCTCCTTCCCCTCTTTCATCCTTCCTTCTTCCATCCTTCCCTCCACCGTTTTCTGTTTTCCACTTAATTACACTGGTTTCCCTTCTTTGAGATTATATTCAGAGTTCTAAATAGTAAAATCATTTTAGAAAATATGGGTTTGAGATGCCTCTGGCATATCTAGGTAGAGATGTCTGCTAAAGTGACAGATGGCAAATGGTGAGTTCCATGGAACTTTTTTAGTTAATCAGTAGTCAGTCAGCAATGAATGAAATATTAAGTATCCCCTATATTCAGGCACTGTGCTAAGCCCTGGGGATACAGACAAGATGGAAACAATCTCTATCCTCATGGATGGATACGCACATGTACACAAACACATATGTGTGTTTATATGAGTATACATTTATGTGTGTATATATGTATATGTGTACATACATATATGTGAGTGATGTTTTCTGGAAGTTTGAGAAATAATCAGAATAATATCCAGTATTTATAAAGTACAAAATACTTTATGTTTGCTATCTTATTTGATCCTCACAACCACTGTGGGAGGTAGCTATTATTCTCTCCATTTTATAGCTGAGGTAAATGGGGATAAGTGAGCCCCAAATATAAGGCTAGTAGGGATGAGAAGATCCGGTGAAAATTCAGGGGGTGTGTGTGTGTGTGTGTGTGTGTGTGTGTGTGTGCGTGTGTGTGTGTGTGTGTAAGCATCAGGGAAAGGGCCAATAGAAAGAGATGAGATTAGATAGAAATGGTGGGAGAGAGAAGGGGGTCAAGAATACATGTAAAGGGGTCGACCTGCATGAGAAAAAATTGTAGATCAGAAATTGTAGAATGGCAGGAAATAGCAAGGATGTGAAGTCAAGGGACTTTGAGAGGAGCAAGAGGAGGAGGAGAAAGAGAAGAGGGGGACTTATTCACAAAGCCTCTGGCACTAGCTACCAGTGACTGAACAAATCACTTAACCTGTCCTTTTCAATCCTCATTTGTAAAATTAAAAAAAAAAACAAAACTGTAAAGATACTGTAAAGAACAGTATCTACCTCCCAGGGTTGCTTTGAAGATCAAATGAAATCATATTTATAAAACACTCTACAAACCTTAGGGTCCTCTAAAAATGCTGTGTGTGATGTATAAAATGTGATGTATAAAAAATACCATTGCAACACTTGGAAGGCTGCCGTGTGCAAGAACATTTGACATGTTCTTTTTGGAGGAAGGAAAAAGGTTTGAGGTTGGGAAAACCAATGAGTGCTGTTGACATGTGGAATGAGAATGTACAAGGTTGTTTGTCAAGATCAGGATTTTTTGAATTGTGAGATCTCCAAGGACTTCAAGTCAAGACTGGATAGTGAGTCCTGGAAAGTTTGCTTTTTTTTTTTTTTCCTGAGATAATTGGGGTTAAGTGACTTGCTCAGGGTCACACAGCTTGGAGTTTCCTTCCCCCCAGATAACTGGGGTTGTGACTTGCCCAGGGTCACACAGCTGAGTCTGCTTTTTGAGACAGAAGTTGGATTAAATGACTGTGAGTTTGAAACTCAGGTGTTTTCTGTTTTGTAAATGCTGTATCCTTTCCTAGAACTAGCAATGTAATGACAGAATGGAGTGAACAGACAGAATGAGAAAATGTCCAAACAAATGGAAACATTTTTCTTTTAGAGACTGGAGAAAATCCACAAGATTCCCCTTAGCCAGATGTCGGGGAAGAGAGAGCCCAGTGTGCCACCTAGCAAACGGCCTGGGCTGCCGGCCTCCACCCCCAGTGGAGGGAACCCACCTGCGGATTCCGGTGGTCATTTGAAATCATCGCCGTCGCGGAGCCCTTCCCAAGGGGATGACGATTCTGCCCTGATTCTCACCCAGGAGAACTTGAAGAGTTCTGATCCTGATCTCTCTGCCAACAGTGACCAGGAGTCCGGGGTGGAGGACCTGAGCTGTCGCTCCCCAAGCGGGGGCGAGTGTTTGCCCAGCGAGGACAGCGGCAAGGACCCCGACCCCGATGAGGCGGTGTTTCTCACCGCATGAGCCCCGCTGATGCCCCGAAGGACTGCCGGGAACAAGAAATGTTTCCCCCACAAAGGGGAGCCGTGCCATCCAAATTGGAACAACCAAGGAGAGTTGGAAATAGGGTCCCACAAGCCAAGGGCTGTCAATCTTTAAGGATGTGTGAGCATAGAAAAATTGCCTTTGGCCTTTTCAAATGGCAGAAACTTTCCTCCCCCTTCTAGGTATCCTATGAAAATCAAGGTAGAGAAATGAATTTATAAACATAAAGCATAGTACTTTTGGAACTGAGATTCAAATTAGAAAAGACCCATAGTAATTTTCTTTTCAAGCTTGACATATAAATCCTAGCTCACAACACAAACCTTTCTTTTAAAATCCTTGAAAACACATCTGAGAAACAAAAATGATAATTATTGACTTAAAAAAGAAAAAAATTCCTTTGAAAATTCTCCAAAGAGAGGTCCTGATATAAAACAAGAGACAAATCAAAGTTCTTAGACTCCAAAGATTTGGCGGGGGGGGGGGGGAAGAGTAAGTAGAAAAGAAGAAAAGGCCTGGGAACTTAAAATCAATTCAGCAAACATTAAGCACCTGTTGGTTATAAGGCACTAAAGCCACTTTCAAGGAACTAAATAGACTCTAATAGGATTGAATTTATAAACAAGTGAGCAGATACAAGATTATTGGAGCAGAAAGAAAGCCCGCAGAACCAAGGAGATCTAGGCAGACTTCTTAGAGGAGGAGGCATCAAAGGTGAGCCTTGAAGGAAGATAAAGAAGCAGTGAGGACTGTTTGGAAAGCTGAAAAGGCAGAAAACAGGATATCAGGTATATTAGGTTGATGTGAAACAAGGCTGGAGAAATGGATTGGAACTAGCTCAGGGGAATGTTTAAAAGGAAAGTGGAGGAATTAGTATTTATTTTCTTAGAGACAATAGGGATTCAGCTATTATTCTCTCCATTTTATAGCTGAGGTAAACAGGGATAAGTGAGCTCCCCAGGAAAGCACAGCTAGTAAATGTCTGAGGCAAGATTTCAAATTCAGGTTTTCCCGATTGAATCCAATGCACCACCTAGCTGAGAAAAGGAGTGGAAACGGGCAATAATAGCTAGTAGGGATGAGAAGAGCCAGTGAAAATTCAGAAGTGTGTGTGTTTGCAAGCATCAGGGAAAGGGCTAATAGACAGGAAGAGATGAGATTAGATAGAAAAGGTGGGAGGGAATGTAAGGGGGTTGACCTTTACAAGTTTAGAGCAGGAAATACTGGTGCTTTGGGAAAAATTTTGGCAGCTATGTGGAAAACCCTAAGGGAGTGAAACAGAAAGCAGGGAGGCAAATTAGGAGGTGATTTCAGTGGGTAGTTGTGTTGGGGAGATAGAAAATGACAGACTGGAGACGGGAAGAAGAGGTTTAGGATGACTCTCAAGATGAATGTAGAGATGACATGAATGACTTCTGTCATTATTCATATTAATCATAACCACTTCCCTCTTCTGAGCTACCACATGGTATTGAAGTTTGAGTGAACACAGCAAAGATGCTTTCAACGACTGCCTGAAAGGATCCTTGGCTTTGAAGGTATCCTAATCTTACCTTCTGGCTACCTACAATACTCTGAGATAATGGGAGATAATCGCTGTAAGGGCCCTTCTAGTCGGGTCCCCTCAAGTTACAGATGAGGGAAATATGACTTGGCTCTAATCCCAAAGGTAGAAAGAAGTGGTTGTAATATTGTTTGGATGCATTTAAAAGATGGCTAGCGATCTCCTTCCTTTCAGTGCAGTATTGTTTGGGATGCATTTAAAGGATGATTAAGGATGTCCTTTCCTTTAGTATAAAGTTATCCCTCTTAACTGAACAGTCACATAGAAATTAAAGCCACCCCCTCCAGCTTCTTTTTTAGGTAGGGCCTTTATCATGGAAAGACCCACAGCTTAGTGGCAGCCTCAATCTTACTTCCTTCACTTATGATTCTTAACCACAAACTGGAAATGAAGCTTCTTCCAAACAGGAACAAACCTCACTCCACCCATCAGTCATGTGAATATACCTCAGTGACAAAACTCTGCTTCATTGTATGCTTGGCTGAAGGTGAGCAGGGACTTCACAGCTTTGATTCCCGATGATGTTGCTGGAGCATGAATTAAGTGTAGTGCATGTGAGGGGAACTTTAATGAACACCTGGTCTTTTGTTCCAAAATGTTAGGCTTTAACAAACAGGAGGGAAGAAATTTGGTTCAGGATGGCCATAAAGCCACCTTGTGATGGGTCTTGGGACTTTACTTAGGGCCTGGGTGCCCAAAAGGATGATACATGGACTCTTGCTGAGTCCCTGCGTCAGAGGAGATGCTTAGATACAGGGGAGAGTGTCATCACTGGCTTCAGGCACCGAGGCTTCCCCAGCCCCTTGGAGGTAGGGACCAGAGGAAAGCAGAGAAGGGGGTATAAGATGATCTTCCCCATTTTGCCTCAGGGTTTCTGGATGCATGCACCGTTCAGCACATCTGAGCCTAATTTAGTTTTTTTTTTTTTTTTCCCTTTAATCCTTAAACTTACTTTTGTAACATCTGGGATTACATCCCCATGTTCTTTCTACCTCATATAATGTAGTCTGGCACTGGAATGCTTCCTCTGAGCTAACCAAGACATTACTATCAGGCTAACCAACACACTGACTCCTTCAGTTTTTCCTTACAGAATGTTTTTGATCATATTAATTGCTTTTTTGGTTTCTGGTTTAAAATGGACTAGCTGCGGTCTATTTGGACAAAAACTAGTCAGTGGTGATCGCCAGGTTTAGCAGATTACCTGCTACTACGTGGTTCAGCCCAGCATCAGTTTGACCTTTCTAAGATTGATTGCCAACTCCAGACACTGGCTTTAGAAGATGGATTAACCAATGCCAGTCTGACAGTCATGTTGAATATAAATGGCCTATTTTTAAGATACATTTTTTTCTGTCTTATTACATTTTTTATATTTTATAGGTCATTTGAAAATTGTCTAAAGAGCAAAATGTAAGTTGTAAGCTTTTAAATGATTGGTACAGTCTAGGTTGGGTAGTTATAATGCTGACTAGTGAGTGACCTACTATTTGGTTTTCTTTGGGTGTATTGTTTTAAATTGCATCTTAAAACTATATTTCACTATTTTGATTTCCATATAAAATGAATCTGCAAAAAAGGAAGTAAATAGGGCTACCTTCTTAAAGTCAAGACTGAAAAGGGATATGACAGACTAGGATTACTCCAACAGGGCATTAACTATGATTGTGCCTAGTGCTGGATCAGAAATCACAAGCCCATATTTACAGATATATTCTGTTCACATTGAGCCAAGTGAACATAAACCTCTGAGCAGTTCCCAAATTTTAAAATGGATGGAATCTTGGTTAACTTAAATGTTTGTCTTGTCATGTATGTAATATGCAGACTGTTGATAAAAATTACTCTACAATAAATCCTTAAGATGCAAGTTGTCTTTTAAATTGAACATTTAAAGCTTTGGCTAACAAAACTTCACTCTATAACCCTGAGGGGTCAAGGACCACCATTTCTGAGGGAGGTGGCTATTCTTCCTTCCTCGGCTGGGTAGCCAGGTCTCTGCATCAGGAATTAGGCCAGCCAGGCCCACGCCAAATGCATTTACCCTTGGAACCCGATAATGGATTTTGTTCACTCTCAAAATTAATTCTTTGAGAGCTTCTCAACAAGGTCATAGTGTCTACTACTATTAACACTGTGTAGACTTCAGACTGATTTTCCAGGATAAAAGCCAGATAGCAGTGAGAATACAAATGTCCGCAGCTCAGGGTGCTAGGGAAAACAGCCTCAGCACACTGCCAGGGATTTTCACAAGACCCTAGAGGGAAAGGACAGGTGAATGTAACCATTCAAATGAAGGCACTGAAAAGGGCATACCAGGCTTCAGGAAGCTAAATTCTATATGCTGGAAAACCCTTATCTAACTTTTTGTGAAGGATAGAAAGGCAGAGTGGAATGGACCGTGGCTTGGAAAGTTATTTCCAAAAAAAACATTCTCCTCAAATATAACGATTTCCCCATAATTCTCACAACTCCACTGGTGAAATGAAACCTGCACAAAGCCCATGCCGCCCAGATGGCGGGCAGAGCAACAATCACCAGCATTTGGAGTATATTGTAGCTGAGGCACCTTTTACTGACTGTCTCATTTGATCTTCCAAACAACCCTGATACCATCACACCTAATTCCAGGTACATGTTTGGATCAGTCCCATCTTAACTTAGAACTGTTAAGAGGATCCTAACATTTCTCCTCTGGAAGAGTAGGGGGTCCCCTCTTAGAGAGCTCCAAGGGCACCAGATAAAGCAAGATGGCCTCTTTTTCTAGCTCTTTACCCAGGAATGCTTCCCTAACCCTTCTACTTAACAAGATTCCAATCATCACATAGGAATTAAGACTTCAAAAGATCTGTTCTACTAGCGTGAGAGGCAGGGATGTGCAGGAGCTATTTAAATCCTGACACCACTCATCTGAGCCACGTTGTTCAACTTGTACCTTTTATAAAGATGCAGAACAGTGACTAAGAACCTCTGGTCCACTCACATAGAATATCAAGAGATAACTTGGCAGTGAATTTTGGTACCTAAAACCAAGCCACAGAAACTGGGACACTATCACAATGCATAGAAAAACAATTCACATTCACAGTAAGCTGGGAAACAAAAATGACGCTCACTCAGGTTTCCTTGGGTTGAGTGTTCAATTGCTTCTCCTTTCCCATAGAACACTATTTCTACCATGAAATCACTGTCCATCAGCACTCAGTAATAATTAGCTCCCAGTAAATCTAACAAGCTGGAGGGCTTAGAGTAGGTTTGTCCACTAAAACCCAATCTAGAAAATAACGATCAAATGTAGCAGGCTCATTCATGTTTGCTGGACACAATTACAATGACCTCATCCAGGTTTTCCCTGCCTATTTTTTGAAGCTCAGCTAACCAAAGAATCTTGGTCCATACCATTCCTGTATAGGATTTCCTCCATCTCAGCCATCATCTAGCCTAGGACTGAAGTGAGGATGGGGAACCCAGCACCACCCCCGCAGCCCTTTCCCCTTTTTGGAGGTTCTAATGGTTGGGAAGATTGTCCCGGAATGCCAAGTCTGAACTGGCTTCTTAGCACCTCCCCACTGTTCCTGGTTCTGCCCTCTGGGGATAAGCACAAAGCTAACCCATCTTGCTCTTGAGCACTAACCACAAGTACTATGGCCCTGGTTCTTCAGGCATGACTTGGCTTAATGCTGAGGTTTTTCATTGATCTCAGTGACTAGAATCCAGGAGGGCTCAGGTCTGACCAGCTCCTTATCAGCCAAGCTAGAAGCCTTGAACTTGTAGGTTCTGATTGCTGTTGCACCACCCCTTACAATCTACAAAGATGCATGACTTTTTTCCTAAGAAAAAATATTTCAAAATATGCTAGGGTTTAAAATGACAAAAAATAACAAATGCATTTAGTTAACCTTTACAAGAAAAATGTGACTTATTTGTTCATGAGATCCCAGAGAACCTCTTGGAGTTCACCCTGATTTGTTATGTTGGTACATCCTCCTGGAGGCATATGATGCCTCCTTTATATACGTTCCTCTGGCTTCAAATCCAGTAGTTTCAACCACTGCACACATTGCTTTCACTTGGTCTCCAATCAGAGTTACACTCATTGATGATAGAAGGTAGGGAAAAAATGGCCGGCTTGCCTATGTCCAGGATCCGTTCTCCCCCCCCCCGCCAATACACACACTCAGTTGTTTTTTTCTGTTACCCCTCTTGTAATGGCCTATTATGAAGACTCATTTCCAAGTGACCCAGGATGGCCAGTCCTACTAGATGGCTTCCTCTGTGGGGCCTGTCCTTTAGGACACAGCCTTTAAGACATCAAACCAATATATATGCAGAACATATATTGGCTTCAGAATCATTCATTACATCATTTTTGATTCCAAGGATGCATCAGCAGGCTCTCTTCCGGCCAAACAAAGCACAGGTCTTACCCAGCCACATGCACTGCCACAGCCTGGACAACGAACAGCCTTTTGGAGCTATGTGAGGCTGGTCCCTGGAGGACTGAGGGCCAGGGTCAGACTGAGAGGGCTCCTGTGGGGACCACTGGAGCACATACTCCAAATTAGAGTGCCCCCCCCCCCAAGGTCCTCCTGGAGGACTTTATACTGAATAAAAGCTAGATATATTGGCATGATCACTCAGTAACAGAAGTTTTCCTGAAAGATAAAAAGGGATGTGATATTTTAATGACCACTAACCCAAATAGCAACTTACTTTGTTTCCTTTTTTCTTTTTTCTTTTTTTTTTTTTTTTTAAGATTACAGGAAGAAAACAACAACAACAAAAAAGCCCGGCATTTTTTAAAAATAAATAAACCAGTCCATTTCAGTTAAAAATATGAATTTTAAAAGAATATGAATTTATAAAATACTTGAATTTATCCAAAATTCCATGCATAGGTATTTAATTTCTAATAATCAGGGATAGCAGCAGAAACTTAAATATGGTAAAAGACTTTATCAACAATAAATACAAAGGATATTTTTTTAGTGCAAAGAGTGCAGAAGGATTTCTCAAACAAAGATAATAAAAGGCATCCTAATTTGTACACAAACAGGCCCAGCTCTATGCAATGGATACAGTTAATCTCTACTACACAATACAACCATTAGGATGAAATACCTGTTTGCAAATCACATCTATTAAAATGTGCTTAATTGGGACTGTTCATTCTTCTCTTGGCAGTTCATGTGTTCAGGAAAATCTGCAAAGAGAAAAAAGCCCTAGAATTTACTTGAAATGAAACCTCAGACAATGAAACAAAAGACAATCAGCTCACTCTTGTAAAGAGCCTCCTCCATCACCTTACAAGCATTTGCTGAATGCCCACTTGACAATGTTCTAAAGTATCCAAAGTATCCCAGAGATGGGATGGAAAGTACCAATCACATCCAAAGAAAGAACTACGGAGACTGAATGTGGATTGAAGCCTAGCACTTTCACCTTTTTGTCCGTCCCCCCCCTTGGTCTAATTTTTCTTGGCAAACATGACAAATATGGAAATACATTTAAAACAATTCAACATATTTAACCTACATTAGATTGTGTGCTGCCTTGGGAATGGGGGAGGTAAGGAAGGGAGAAAAATTTAGAACAAATAAATGTTGAAAACAATCTTCACCTGTGTCTGGGAAAATAAAACACTATTGGAAAAGAAAAAAGTTGGTAGTTCAGGCAGTGAATAATGAATATTTGACCACAAGGCGCGTGCATCCAGCCATGGAGCAAAGCCCTGCCAGCATCAGAAAGAGAAAAATGCAAAAAGTAACTCAGAACAGAAAGAAGGCTTTGGTCTGTATCCCAGGGGTCATGATGAGGAGGAGAAGGTAGGCCTGGGGCTGCTATAGTGGAGGCAGAAACCAGAGGGAGAGTAGGGGAAGTGTGGGGTGTGTGGGTCTGTCTTGAGCCTGGCCAGGGACTGTTATTCTCATCCAAGTGTGAGGAGAAAGAGGGGGCACCTCTCAGACATGGCCTTGTCCAGGGACTCTGAAAAAGCCCCCCTTTGTAAATCCATGACCTCTTCCTACTCTCCCTCTCACTGCCCAACACCCTGGCAGGGCAGCACAGCGGAGTCTGGGACACAGCCAGCAGTGGGACGTCGGCTACAGGAGGAAAAATGCTTACCTAGAGGGGAGCGTGGAATTGGGTGTGTGTTGCTATTGCCTGCTGAAGCTTCTCCTCTTTGGCTCTGCGACAATGGCAAATCTAGAGGGGAACATGGAAGAGGCCACCGATGTCTCTGCTGTGCCGCATCATGACATCCCAAAGCCTCCCAAGACCACAGCCCTCCCTCCCCAAAGCTGGAGAAGGCCCCAATGGGCCCCAAGCCCCGTGCGGGATGGTCACCCTTCTCCTTCCACTTGACTGCTTACAATATGACACACAAACCCTTCTCAGCCTCTCAGGAAGGGATGGGGGTGCCACACCAGAATGGCCCCCTGCCTCAGGAGCATTCGAGGATTTCACAGACCATCCATGCCCAACTTCCATGCCATCCCACCAGGAGTGAGAGGGTGGGGAAGAGTGAGGGCACCCCTCACTGGGCTTCTCTCCTGACCCCCAGCCTCACCACCCCTTGGAGTGCCAGCCCCCCGGCTATCTGCCCGACAAGGACAGTTGCCCTCAGAGGGCCATGGCGCTGCCCTAGCACGTACGGTTCTCTTTTCCATGAAGCTGCTGAGGAAATCGTCTATTTCCATCTTGCCCTCCAGGAAGTCCTCGGCGAGGGTGTCTGACTCCTCCTCAGCCTCGTGGGCAGCCACCTTCAGCCTGGCCTGGAGAGCACTGGCACTGCAGCTCTGAAAGAGAAGAGCATGGGGCCTCATGGGTCTGGCCCTTAGGGGCTGCTGGGACCACCAGTAATGCTTCTGGGATGCTTCCTCAGAGATAAATACATTAGTCATGTCTCACTTTGTGGGTCCCACAATGCAGCATGATGGTGTAAGAATTGCAGACGCACAGATATGAGCAGGAAACCACACCTGCCAAAGCGAGTTCTGTGTGCCAAGAAATCCATCCCTGTGTTGTAGCAGGTACAGAAAAAGCTCTGGCCTTTCCTGGTCATGCTGCTCCCTCCTTTCCTGGCTAATCATGCCATGTCACCATCACATCACTCTTTCCAATGGGCAAGCAGGGGGACTATGTCCCTCTGTCCCTTCTTCCCTCTTCCTAAGCCTGGTCATTTCTAGCTCCACCCCAGTGGTCACTCACTTCCCAAGTGGATCCCCTAAATTTTGCAGCTTCTTACTCCCATCCCACCTGTTCCAAGAATAACTCTTCTGCAGTCTGTCTCCCGTTGGATCATTCCTTGCATCCCAGGATGCATCCCATCCCTTTGGGCCCACAAAGCCCAGACTTCCTTTTCCTGGCACTTGCTGATCCCAACAAGTTTTCCAAATTCAATTCCCTCCACAGAGCATCTACTCTATCCAGACCAGACCATGGGCAGTCCTCTCTTGCCTCCATGCCTTTGCTATCTCAGTCTTCCCTCACTGCTTTGTCTGCTGGATTCCTGCTAACCTTCAGGCCCCAGCTCACTCATCATCATTTAGCACCTAATACAGAGGTTTGGGGGCTAATAGGGAATACCACTCAATAAGAAGAGCTGTCCATCATCTGCTGGGGAAATGTGGATACAGGAGACTTAAGTTAGGGCATAAAATAATCTAGAAGATGGAATAATCTTCTAAAAGCTACTTCTAAATTGAAACTATTTCTCATCACATGAAAAGGTGCTCCAAATCACTATTGATCAGAGAAATGCAAATTAAGACAACTCTGAGGTACCACTACACACCTGTCAGATTGGCTAAAATGACAGGAAATGATAAAGATGAATGTTGGAGAGGATGTGGGAAAACTGGGACATTGATGCATTGTTGGTGGAACTGTGAATAGATCCAACCATTCTGGAGAGCAATTTGGAGCTATGCTCAAAAAGTTATCAAACTGTGCATACCCTTTGACCCAGCAGTGTTTCTATTGGGCTTATATCCCAAAGAGATCTTAAAGGAGGGAAAGGGCCCCACATGTGCAAGAATGTTTGTGGCAGCCTTTTTTGTGGCTAGAA
>JAJPUD010011195.1:45054-56019 GCA_023553655.1 Myrmecobius fasciatus | reverse complement strand
TCTCTCTCTCTCTCTCTCTCTCTCTCTCTCTCTCTCTCTCTCTCGCTGAGGCAATTGGGGTTAAGAGACTTGCCCTGGGTCACACAGCTAGAAAGTGTTAAATATCTGAGATCACATTTGAACTCAGGTCTTCCTGACTTCAGGGTTGGTGCTCTATCCACTGCCACCTAGCTGCCTCTGGTATATGTATACTCTCTTACTTGATAATTGTATTAGTCCTTCATGAGTTTAATTACTGCCTCTATGATAGTTGACTCTTAAGGTACCAAGTGCCTCCCAGACCTATATATCTAGCTGTAGTCTCTCTATTGAATTTCAGTCCTTCTTCATAGACTCCCTAATGGGTATTTCCAAATGAATATCCCATAAACCCCTGAAACTTAACAATATTTTTCCTTGAAACTAATCTTTCTTGTGAATTTTCCTATTACAGTCTAGCACACCCTCCCAGTCACCCAGGTTCAAAACCTCCGTATCATCCTCACTTTACTCTTACTCATTCCATATGTTGCCAAATTTTGTAATTTCTATCTCTAAGACATCTCTTTATGTGTCCTTCTCTCCAGTCACACAGCTACTGTAATAATTCATATCCTTATCACTGTTACTTGAACTGTTATAGAATCTTTCAATAGATAAATAAGATAATATATAAAGGGCCTTGCAGACTTTAAAGTATTACATTAGTGCTATCTATTAATAACTTCCTATTTGTTATCCCTACCTTAAGCCTCTCCTCTATTCCAATCCATTTCCCACATAACTATTTCCTTCAGGGAAGGTCTGACTCACCTTCTCCATAAACTATCGTGGTTCCCTATGACTTCTGGGATTTAATTGAAACTCTTCCATTTAGTGTTTAAATATCTCTATAGCCTTATCGTTATAATTTTTTCACTCCTTTTATCCTTTTCTCTCATCTGCACTCTCTTTGATTTAAACATACTTGTCTAAGTAGGCTGGTGTGCTCCTCATATGCTCTCCACTCTGAGATCTTGGCATCTTTGAACAGGGTCAGAATGCGTTTTCCTGATCAATATTTCTCAGAATCCCTGTATTCCTTCAAGTCTCAACTTGAGAAGTGACTTCTTCATGAAGTCTTTCCTGATCCCCTTGGTTGTTAGTGTCCTCTCTTCCCCCAACTACCTCATATAAATTTTGTATGAATATTTAATGCATACATAGGTATGTACATGTCTCTGTATGGATATAGATATATATCTATATTTATAGATCTCTCTCTCTCTCTCTCTATATATATATATATATATATATATAATGTGTGTGTGTGTGTGTGTGTTTGTGTTTGTGACTTTTTATTTCTAAGGTGTCTTTCATTATTTTATATTTGAATAGTGACCTTTAGGAGCAATACATGCCCAAGATCTTGGGCCCTCAAGTTTTCAGTCTTATGACATAGTCAAAAGACACAGAAAAAAGAAAAGGATTTGTAGGCTGTTGTTACCTTGTTAGTCATGTCCTTTTCTTCATGACCCCATTTAGGATTTTCTTCGTAGAGATATTAGAGTGGCTTGCCATTTCCTTCTCCACCTCATTTGACAGATGAAGAAACTGAGGCAAACAGAGTTAAATGACTTGCCAAGTGTCACATAGCTAGTAAGTATCTGAGGTTACATTTGAACTCAGGAAGATTTGAAATCCAGGCCTGGTACTCTATTGTTCCAGCTTACTGTCCCTGTATTTTATAAATCAGTGCTTATAGATTCTCTGGCAATTTCTATGAAAATGCCCATTTAAATGGACAGAGAACTAGCTTTCTCAAATTGCTATTCTTTTTTTTTAAATTTTTATTCTGAGTCTTGTACCCCAAGACTCCCAAATCACTGGTTGGATCTCTGATGGGGGCTGGAGTTCATAGAAAGCAACTTGGGCAGTTCTACTACTTTTTTCCTTCCAAATGACTGTCCTCTAAGTGTCCTTTAGGACTGGGAGAACAGGGGTATTGGGAAGTAAGATGTGTTCCTAAAAATGTTCAGAAATAAAGCAGAAATAATCTGGTACAGAACTGTGCTACTTTAGTGGAAAAAAACCTGAGTTAAATCTGAGGGGATTTGTAGCACTAAAGCAAGTCTCTTTTGTTTTTGAGTGTCTTGACGGAGTGTGTGAAGCATTTTCTCATCAGTCCTGTAATTGCACCACATACAGATCCTGGTACTTACCCAAGGAAGTTGCCCCGTGTTTCTTCTTCATGGAATAAAGTGTTACTTACCACTGTGAACATCTTTCATTGGGTTCATGAACAATGTAGCAGAATTGAGTAATAAACAGAGCACTGTCAAATATATATCTTCCCATAATAGATCCTATACCTTAAAATGCCTACAGGGAATCGCTTTTTAAAGTCTATAACACGCAGTAGTTTTGATACGACTGGTTGAGCCATGCAGAAATGATTAAAAAAAGTGTAATAAATTCAGATTTTACACCAGGCACCGAGCATTAAGCCAAAATGAAACTACCACACTCAAATCTTCTACAGCTTAGAGCTAATTAGACCTACATTTCCGAATGGCATGAGCATCATGCAATGCGGCAATTGTTATAATAACTATATTCTCATCTTGCGCCATGCAGTGATTTATGCCAGCAGTGCCTGCCAGTGCTAATGGGAGTTCCATGAGGAAACCTCTGGGGGCTCCAGTCTGAGAACAGGGGCTCTGTTCCTGGGCTTCTATCCACGCTGGGCTCCTATTGATTTCACTGAATGTTTGGCCCAGGCAAGGGATACAGCGCAGGGACCTAACTATATCCCTTGGTATTTTCATTACCATGGAAATTTAGCAGTGGCATCAATGACTAAGTTTTACCTTGAACTGCAGAAAAGAAGCACTGATTTGTAAAACCAGTGAAGGAAACTGGTAGATCTAGCAGAACTGGATTCTACTGCCCAAGTCTTGATATGAGAGTTTCTTTTTGCTGTTTTTTTTTAAACTATTATTACTGTAATAGCCTCCCAATCAATTTCCTTTTGTTAAGTCTCTCAGTACATGCTTCCTCATAAAACCCCACCTTAGGCATTCTCCTTCAGAACCAGAAACCCAAAGATAAGTTCTGACACCTACAACTCAGATAAATTGTGTCAGACAGAATCTCCCATTTGTCAATTAAAGCTCTTCATCAGCTGGTCCCAATTTGTTTTCCCAGCCTTATTATACATAATTCTCTTTCATGTACTCTATGGACCTTCTTGTCATTTCTCACCTGACATTCCATTTGCCTGGCTCTTTCTCTTGTCTAATATGTACTTTCCCCTCTTTTTTAGAGTGAGGAAGATAATCTTCTTAGAAATCCCATTTTCTTTCAAAACTCCATGCAAATTCTACCTTTTACATGAAATCTTTTCTGGTCTACTCAGCTGCTAGTGCTTTGTTACTCTTCTCCCCAATAGCCCTGTAGTTATTTTCTATATATTTGTATAAATGTACATGTTGTTTTTCTCTATACAATGTAAACTCCTTGAAGACTTCCCAGTACCGGGTACAGTTCCTGGAACATAGTAGGCACTTAGTAAATATTGATGGACTGATTATTGTTCATTCCACCCTGGTTCATATTGTTGGCAGGTTCTGTCAACCAAACCATCTGTCTTACTCCCATGAACTTCTAACATGTTCTTTCAGAGCAAAAAACTACATGACAAGCCTTGGGATACTAATTGTCTCTAGTTGTTCATACTTTCTCACTCTCGCTTTGACCTGTCAGACTGTTTCCAACACACACACTCACTGAAACCACTGTATTTCCTCTTCATCCTCTGCTATCACAGTCCAGAGAGACTCAACTGTCTCTCCTTTAATATTGTTGTGCTTAGAATATCCCCCATTAGCCATCGTAAACTACACTCCATATCATTCTGGGTATATCCTGATATTTCCAAATACCTGCATCCTCTCACTTCATCCAAAAATGCAATCATCTACTTCACTGACAATAGTGAGCAGTGAAGAGGAAATATTCTTTCTTCCTCAGGCTCACAGAATATCTAGCTTCTCTAGTCTTATCCTCTCCAAAGAACTCTTTACACCATTGTTTGACTGAAATTCCAAATTCACCTCTCTGATCCATCATTCTCTACTTAAAAACAAAGAGAAGAAAACTCAGCACCTTCAATGAGAATGCTGATTCTGGAGCCACAGGACCTGAGTTCAAATGACCTATGTTTACTACCTGTGTACAGTACACAAATCACTCAGTTCCCTGTGCTTCATTCCCTTATACATAAAATAAGACAAGATTAGTTATCCTCTGATGTCTTTCTAGTTCTATATTTATAATCTTCTGACTCCCAAATTACATACACACTCCTTAATCTGACATATAAGATTTGATACTTTGGCTTGAATTTCCACTTCCTGTCTTGTGTTATACCAATCTTCACATCTGCCCAATAGTTCCTGATTTAATTCTATCTTCTTCCACCTCTTTGGAATTTACTCAGCTTCATCTCCCTCTGTTCAAATCCTTTGCTAACATCAAGGTACACTTTGGATCCCACTTCCTCCATGATTTCTCTCTTGATTCTCCTGGATGGAAGTTATTTCTCCCTCCTCAAATCTGAGGTCCAGAATTATTCTTTGGTCCACTCCCTTTTACCCATCACATTCTAATTCATATTATAGGTTTTTTTTGTTTATGTGCCTTATCTTTTTATAGATTATAAACTTCTTCAGTTATGTTATTTCATCTTAATATCCCCAGTGTCTAGGACAGTATCTTGGACATAGTAAGCAACTAATAAATGTTTGCTGAATTTAAAGGAGTTAGATATGTTCTATTTCAGCTACATAGAATGTGGGAGGCATTTGAATATTATGGATTTCCCTAGGAAACAGCAAAAGCAATTATAATTGAAGGTCTCTGTTGATCCTGGCAGGTGCTCCATGTGCACAAATACACACAATACTCACCCTGGGAATATAGGCTTAATCATTTGGACTATATCTCTGAGCTCATCCTCATCCTCTATCCCCTGAAGAGTAGGAGTTAGGGCAATAAGAAAAGTTTCAAATTACCTGTGGAGGAGGTTGGAGGATAAATGAAACATTTATTTGCAGGTAGGGCTGGAAATAGAGCAGAGATTAAAGTTGTAGAATGAATATCTTCTCTCAAAAACACCATCCTATGGTTTAGAATGGACCAAAGAAAGGCAAGTATGAAATATTTTCATTGAATGTGCAGATGACTAGACTCATATTACAATTTAATTTAGTTCCACAGAGCTTTACTAATTAATGCTCCTCAGCTATACGTTAATTAATGTATCTACTGTGTGTAAGATGCAATATTGAGATAGAAAGATGAAAAATAATATCCTTAAGTAGCATCCATTCTACAAGATGCACACAAATAATCATGATACTGGGTAAAGCATTACAAAAATAAGAGACATCCAGACAAAGTGCTCTAGGAAAATGAGAGGAGAAAGAGAACATTTGGAATGAGGATCAGCAAAGCTTTCATGCAAGAGAAGTTGGCATTCACACAGTCACTTACTCATTTCTTAACCCTTAGCAATCTGACTTCCAATCAGGCTGTGAAAATGACTGTCCAAAGTTGCCAATAATATCTTAACTGCTAAATCTTGATGACCTGTTCTCTGCCTTCATTCTCCTGGACTTCTATGAAACTTTTGACACCAGTGAGTTTTTCTTTCCCTCCTTCCTTTCTCCCTACCTCTAATCCCCAAACTGAATATCCCCTTTTCCCTTGATTGCTATATCGTTGCTCCATCTTGGCTCTCTATTTACCTATCTGACCACTTTTCAGGCTCATTTGCTGGATCCTTAACATTTCATATCTCTTACTGGGTGTCCTTCAAACTCTGCTCTTGCCCCTCTTCTTTTCTTTCTGTATATTACCTTGGTAACATTAGGTACTAGGAATTAAATTATAATCTCAATACAGATAGTTCCTAAAGTGATATATCCAGCCTTTATTGTTTTCTTGAATTCCAATCTTGCATTATCATCTTCTTGTTGGACATTTCTTTCTAAGTCTGGTGGAATTTCAAGATCAAAGTAGCCAAAAGAGAGCTCGTTGTCTTCTCCTAATATCATATTCTTATCCACTTAAAATTTTTTTTTTGTTGATAGCACCATCAAGCTTCTAGTTGCACAAGTGCTTCTGTGTGTGTCTGTCTGTGTCTGTCTGTCTGTCTGTCTCTTCTCCCCTCCTCTCTCTATCTCCTTTTCCAAAGCAGTTAACAAAACTTGTTGATTCTCTCTCCACAGAATCACTTGCATGTGATATTTCTCTTCACTCATATGATCATCACCACTTCTCTAGATCAATGAACTTCAAAATTGGAGCTGTTATTTAAACCCAGAGAGTCTGAAATTAACCAATCAGAAAGTTAAATGACTGATCACACTTCACTTTCTCCATTGGTAGTTATACTGGATGTTGACTTTTACATAATCATACCTATCTTGGTCTTCCAATTTTTTCACATTCTACTCTTTTCTGCTGGGTAAGCCCTTTTAAAATAGGTCTTATTCCCTTGGGGAAGTAATAACTAACTATAAAGGCATTCACTGTAGTCGCTATGCAGGTGCCACTGGGAAAATTCTGTCATGTTCCTTCCCCATATTTCATCACCTTGTGCTTTGGGAAGGTCCCTTGGAAGGTGAATTCTATATCCTAGAAAGGAGGACCAGTGACTAAGACCTTCTCTTCCTTTTTTGGTCAAGAGAGTGAATCACATATAATAAACAGGCATGGATAGGCTTATAACTCAGCTGAATGATCTTCATCTCATCTCTCCCCTTTCTCCATATATCTAATCCATTGTCAGCCTTTAATTTCTACCTCAGCAACATTTTTTGCATCTTCCCCTTCTTTATTCACACAGAAAAAACATTAATTCAGACCTTTGCACCTTTTACTTAGATTATTGCAATTGCCTTCTATTTGGTCTCTCTGTCTCAAGTCTCTTCTCTTTTCCAATTGAGCTTATGTATAACTGCCTAACAGCTAGATCTGATCATGTCATGTCCTTCCTCAATAAACTCTTGTGACTTTCTAATGATTTTTGAATCAAATATTGATTTATTTTTATCTAATCTTTTAAGTCTCTTTTTGTGTTTTTAATATACATATTATTTAAATAGTAGCAATCTATATAATTTATAAGTAGACAAAATACACATTACATGGGGGTGCATGTTAAATATTTTATTGATGAGGTAATCTTTTCTAAATTATTGCAATAACTTTCTAACTTATTCCCTTATCTCTGCAACCCATTAATTATCATATAATAATCTTATTTAGGCATGGGTTTGATCACATCACTCCTGGGTATAAAACCTTTAGAGATTCCCATCATCTTGAAGATAAAATACAAACTCTTTAGTCTGGTATTCAAGGCTCTAAGCAGTTTAGACCCAGTGCTCCTTTCCTAGCCTCATTTTTGCAGAACTCAGAAATACAGAATTTGTGAGCTAAAGGGTTCTCAGCATCCAAATAGTTTAGACCATATGCAAAGGGAATTATCGCTATAATATATCCAATAAATGTTTGTCTAGCCTTGGCTTGAAGATTTCCTAGGCAGCCCATTACATGTGGGGATGTTTTCACAATAATCCTAAATTTGCCTTTTTTTTGTAGCTTCTACTCATTTTTCCTGGTTCTGCCATTTGTGGCTGAACAGAACAAATTGACTCCCTCTTCTGTATGACAGTCCCTTCAAGTACTTGACATCCCTGATATCCCTCCTGAATTTTCTCTTCTTCAGAGTGAATATATCCAACATGTCCAATTCCTTCAACTGATTTCCATATGAAATGAACTCAAAGCTCTTCTACCATTCTGATTGCCCTCCTTGGGACACTCCAGATAACCAGCATCCTTCTCATGGCATCCAGAACTGAACAGATGTAGTCTGATGAGTAAAATGTACAGTTGTACTATCACTTCCTTATTTCTGGAGCCACTCTCTTAATGTATTAGCTTTTTTGTTTGCTTTTTCTCATTGCTGTCTCATGCTGAGGGCATGGTTCACTAAAACTCCCAGATCTTCTTGCACTAATGAAAGTGATTTCTTTTGTGCCTAAGTACAAGTGGTATTACATTTAGTTCAATATTTCAGCCTGTTGAGATACTTCTGGATCCCAATTTCAGCATTTATTGTGTTAGCTTTGTGTTATCCATAATTTGTTGAATATAATATTAAATGCCTTTATCCAAGTCATTGATAAAAAAAATGTTAAACAGCAGAGTGCTAAGTACAAATCCTTTTGATACTCCCTTGGGGAACACATTGAGATTGAACTATAGCTACTCTGATCCTAGCCATCCTACTAGTTCTAAAGATATCTGTTGTATTATCATCTAACTCACATCTCTCTAACTTTTCCCACAGGAATAATATAAAATGCTTTATCAAAATGTTTTCTAAAATCTAGCTGAATTTTTTCCTGTAGCATTCACTTTATTGTTTAGTAAAAAAAAAAGGAAATGAGGTTCATCTGGCATGACTTATTTTTTTCATTTATGTTTAGCATTCATTCAATTGGATTTTGAATTTAAATTTCTTTTTCTCTTTCCTAATCCTCCCCCACTCATTGAGAAAGCAAGCAATATGTGAATACTTCAATGTGAAGTACTGCAAAACTTATTTACACATTACCCATTTTGTAAAAAAAAAGACAAGAAAAAGAAAGTGAAAAAATATGCTTTAATCTGCATTCAGAGTTCATCAGTTCTCTCCTTGGAAACGAATAACATTTTCCATCATGAGTCCTTTGAAATTGTCTTGGATCACTTTCCTGATCAAAATAACCAAATCATTCACAGTTGATCATTGTCACAATATTGCTAGAATTGCATACAATTTTCTCCTGGTTTTGCTCACTTCACTTTTTATCAGTTCATATACGTCTTCCCAGATTTTCTGAAACCATCATGCTTATCATTTCTCACAGAACAATAATGTTCTATCACAATTCCATAACAGTCTATACAGCCTGTTAACCATTCCCCAACTGAAGGACATCCTCTCAAAGTCCAGTTCTTTGCTGCCACAAAAAGAGCTGCTAGAAATATTTTTGCATATAAATGCCCTTTGGCATTACTAACTCTTGATGAAGCTGTGCTGGTACTTCCCTTTTTAAAAAAATTAAATTTAATTATTTTTTTAATATAAAGCTTTTTCTTTTCTTTTTTTTAACATTTATATAACCTTTTATGGTTTGCAAAAATTTTTTTCATAAATATTCTCATTTGATCTTCACAACACCCCTGGGACATAGGTGCTATTATTATCCCCATTTAACATGAGTAAACTGAGACTGAGAGAGATTAATGACTTATCTAGGGCCACACAGAATTCTAATCCTCATTTTCTTTACTCAAAGCATACTCTTCCATTTACTATGCCATGCTTTTTCTCACAAGTGGAATGGGAGAGAATGTTCTAGGATGGCTCAGGAGTGACCCCATAGAATTTGTCAAAGGGTGTGCAAGCTTTTTATTTTCAAAATACATGCACAGATAGCTTTTAACATTCACCCTTGCAAAATCTTGTGTTCCAAACTTTTTTCTCCCTTCCTTCCCCTCACCCCCCTCCCCAGAAGGCAAGTAATCCAATATATGTTAAATATGTGTAACTTTTCTAAACATATTTCCACAATTATCATGCTGTACAAGAAAAATCAGACCAAAGAAAACAAAATACAAGCAAACAACAAAAAGGTGAAACTACAATGTTGAGATCCACACTCAATCTCCACAGTACTTTCTTTGAGTGCAGATAGTTCTCTTCATCACAAAACCATTGAAACTGGCCTGAATCACCTTGCTGTTGAAAAAAACTACATTTATCAGAATTGATCATCCTATAATCTTCTTGTTGCTGTGTACAATGTTCTCTTGGTTCAACTCACTTCACTTAGCATCAGTTCATGTAAGTCTCTTCAGGCTTCTCTGAAATCATCCTGCTTATCCTTTCTTATAGAACAATGATATTCTATAATATCCACATACCATAACATTTAGCCATTCTTTAACTGATGGGCATACACTCAATTTCCAGTTTCTTGCCTCTACAAAAAGGGTTGCTGCAAATATTTTTTGCACATGTGGATCCTTTTTTCCTTTTTTATGATCTCTTAGGGATATAGGCCCAGTAGAGACACTGCTGTATCAAAGGGTATACACAGTTTAATAGCCTTTTGGCTCATTTCTTTCTATCTCATTTCTCATGGAGAGATTGCTTAGTATCACTTCACAACTCCACCAACAATCTATTAGTGTCCCAGTTTTTCCACATCTCTTTCAACATTCATCATTATCTTTTCCTGTCATTTTAACCAATCTGAGAGGTACCTTAGAGTTGTCTTAATTTGCATTTCTCTGATCAATATTGATTTAGAGCATTTTTTTTCATATGTTAGAAATGGTTTTAATTTCTTTACTTGAAAATTGTCTTCATATCCATTGGAGAATAGCTTGTATTCTTATAAATTTGGGTCAATTCTCTATATATTTTAGAAATAAGGCCTTTATCAGAATCCTCATGTAAATTTTTTTCCCAGTTTACTGCTTCCTTTCTGATCTTGTCTGCATTGATTTTGTTTGTACAAAACCTTTTTAACTTATTATAATCAACATTATCCATTTTGCATTCCATAATATGGTACTTCCATTTTTATACATTCATCAATCACCTCTTTAATGTTTAATCTAGTTGAAATCAAGTTCACTGGCCTTAAGTTTGCGAGACTGTTCTCTTCCACTTAAAAAAAAATGTTTCATCTGTTCTTGTCTAATCTTGTGGCATCACCCTTCAATTGGAGAATGGCTGAATAAATTATGGTATATGAATATTATGGAATATTATTGTTCTGTAAGAAATGACCAGCAAGATGATTTCAGAGAGGCCTGGAGAGACTTACATGAACTGATGCTGAGTGAAATGAGCAGAACCAGGAGATCATTATACAC
>JAJPUD010011195.1:0-40054 GCA_023553655.1 Myrmecobius fasciatus | reverse complement strand
CCCCTCCAACATTCATCATTAACTTTTCCTGTCATTTTAGCCAATCTGACAGGTGTGAAGTGGTACCTCAGGGTTGTCTTGATTTGCATTTCTCTGATCAAGGGGGGAACTATTCTTAAGATATCCTAATGCATGTAGAAACAGTGCTAGGTAGTAGAAAAATTTCCCTTTATACAAAAACCTAAATATGCCTTTCTGCAGTTTGCACCCATTGTTCTAACCTTTGAGTCCATGCATAACTAGTTTAACCTTTTCTCCACATGATAGTCCTTACCTGAAGCTGGCAATTATGTTCTTCCATGGTTCCTTCACTGAATCCCTATATGGCATGATGTCAAGGGTTTTTTACAATCATAACAGTTCTCTTCTTGACTCAGTCCAATTTGTCTTTCCTTAAAATGGAACTGAAGACAATACTCCAGATATGACTGATCTGGACACAGTACATTGAAATTACTTCTGTTCTTGTTTTGAACCAGAAAGAAAGGCATACCTTTCATAAATTAGCCTAGGATAGTGTTAGCTTTTGTTGCCTACCATGTTGTCTTACTGGGCTTGAAGTCCATTAAACACTCAGATCTTTTTCTTAATGGTAACTCTTGTCTAGTCCTCTTTCTCACATGCTATGATTGTAGCACTGATGTTTTGAAAGCAAGTGAAAAATTTACATTTCTCCCCATTCAGTGTCACTGTATTTGAAAGTCTATCCTTCTATCCTGTCAAGGTGTTTTGGGAATCTGACTCTTCTGTAATGGATTAAGTATGCCTTCTAGTTTTGTGTCACCTTTATATTTGATAAGTAGGCTTACAAAAGTAAGCTTTTGTCCAACTCATCACAGATCTCTTGGACATTCCACTTGAGATATTCCTCCAAAATGACATAGATCTATTCATGACTGTTGTTTGGGTTTAGGTGTTTGTTCAAGCAATAATTCCAAATCCCACCTTACTGTACCGTCACCTAACAAACATCTCATCTTGTTGGTAAAGATAGCATGAGAAACTGTCAAATACTTTGGTAAAATCTAAGTGTACTATGTCTACTGAATTTCTCTAAGCTATTATTCTGCTTTTTTGAGGAGGGGCATGAAAGAATAGGGAGGTGGTAAGTACCTGTCATTTAATTTATGGAGGGGAGCACTGGCATAGGAAGTTCCTCTAGTAATTTAGATCAGCAATGTGTATGCAATTCAACAGTTTTGTAACTGTGGGTTGGACAGGGTAAAACTTCCTGTTCTATTCTGACTAATCACATTAAGGCTTGGCTGCTATGGGAATGATACTATCTGCTGCTTCTGGCCACAAATGGCTTAGTGTTGAAACCCTCCAGTGATTTGAGGTGAGGAAGAATATTTTTAAAGATCCATGGAGGGAGTCAATGGCTCTTCTTACTTACTGGCCAATAAAAGGAAGTCAAAGCTTTAGAATCTTTCAACATGGTTACAAAAATGATAGAAACAAAAGCTTAATGTTCTGTTTAACCCATTAAAATTTCAGAAAAAGATGAAACTGTTAGCTTTCCTTTCCAAGTGTCTACAAACCTTCCCTTTAATGATGTTTTAGAATTTTGTTAGAAATAGAAGTCAAATTCATTGGACTATTATATTTTAAAGTCAATTATATACATATATATACACATATAAATATATATATGTATATATCTCAACATCTTTAGAAAAAAATCACTACATTTTCCTTTCTTTAGTCCTGTGGCACTTTTCCAAATTTCTAAAAACTCTCAAAGATTGTCTTTCAGCAATTACATATCTTAGGAGATAATTTTTTCTAAATGGTTGTATACATATGTATATATATATACATATATATATATGTGTGTGTGTGTGTGTGTGTTGTTTGAAATGAGTTGCATACTAAATTTAATTTCCTTCTCCTTTTCTATCATGAACTCTATGATGAAGTGGTCATATGCCCTGAAGTTTCCTATTAATTTTACTTTAGTCATTAATTTTTCCCCCAAATGCTTTCAACTATGCTAGTTTTTAGATTTCTCCATTATCAGTATATTTTCTTTACATGCTTTGCTACTCTATTTCCTTTTATTTATTCTGTTCACTTTTAATGAAGCTAAGTTACTGTTGGTGAGCTTTGAAAGATAATGGATAATGGGAGAAGTGCCAAGTTACTGGAAAAGGGTACAATTCCTATTGCTGCTTTTTATTTTTTAGAGGGAAGATGGTGGATCCTGCAATGGATTTGATTTTCATTTCTGGCACAATTCTAGAAAATTTTATTAAATTCATGGTTAATGAAAATATTAAAGGGATGGTAGTTGACATTTAGAAAAGGAAGCAGTGATCACAAAAAGCAAGCATGGCTTCATTAAAAACAAATCATGCCAGACTAACTTCATTTCCTTTTATTACAGAATTACTAGATTGGTAGACTAGGAGAATGCTGCAGGTTATATTTTCCCAAGGGTTTTGGTATAGCACTTAACAAAGTTTCTTAATGATGTTTTTTTTTTTTTTTTTTTTTTTTTTTTGAATAAGTTGGAGAGGTGTGGGCTAGAAAATGGAAAGGTTAAGTGGATTTGGAACTGCTTGAATTGCAAGACCCAAATAGCAGTCATTATTGGTTCAATATCAACTTGGAAGGAGATCTAGCAGACTGCTCCAGGCATCTCTCCTTGGCCCCATGCTGTTTAACATTTTTATTAATGACTTGGCTAACGGCACCGAAATGCTTAAAACATTTTCAGATGACACAAAGCTAAGATGGATAGCTAACAGGTTGGGTGATGGAGTTTTGGGGATCCAAAAAGAAATTGACAGGCTAAAAGGTTGGGCCAAATTCAATATAATGAAATTTAATGTAAAGCCATCATTGTATATTGAATAGAAGAGGGCAGGCTTTGTGGCAGGGCTACCTGGATTCAAGTACTCTTTGTGCCACATACTGGCAGTGTAACTCTGGGTAAATCACTTAGAATCTCAGAGATCTAGGCAAATCTTTATGACTAGAAGTTGTGCAAAGTTGCCAGACTACATTGGTAGAAGGAATTTTCGCATTAGAAGCTCCAAATACTGATGAAATAACAAGTCTAGACCAAAAAAAGGGACATTTTATACATGAATTAAAAAATCAACTTTGAAATATTCATGAGCATATATGTGTATTACACACACACGTATCTTTATGTATGTAGTTGTATATATGTGTGTGTATCTATATATATTTATATTTGGAATTTATCTCTACTAAAGTGATAATCGAACCCATGGGAACCATGAAGGGATGGGAAGGGATGATAAATTAGCACAGTCAAGTCAGATAGGTTGGAAAGAAGAACCAGGATAGAATAAGGTCATGAGAATCAAGAGGTGAGTGAGAATTCAGGAGGAGAAGAAACAACTTGTAAGAATTGAAGAGGAGTCAAGAAGGATGAGAGTTAAAAAATCATTGGATTTAACAAATAATAGATCCTTGACAACTTTTCAGAGGACAGCATCAGTTGAGTGGTAGGGATGGAAGTCGAGTTGCAAGTGATTGAGATGTGAGTGGGTTGTAATTAATATGTATGAAAGAAGTTTCAAACAATACAAGATAGTGCATAATAAATCCTAAATTTCTGTGTGTAAACTATATACTATAGGAGTTCATAAAAGAAGGTACTCAGAACACATGAATAAACAGAAAAGACTGTGGAAGAAGTGGAATTTGAATTAGATTTTGAAGGTTGCTTAGAGTATGCACAGGCTAAGGGTAGGTAAAAAAATATCATTTCAGGAGAGAAAAATAAGACAAATGAGATCATAAGTGTAATATAATATAAAATAGAAATTTAAATTATCATTCTTAGTAAGTCATCACCATTATGAGTTATAGAATGGAAATGCCCTTGGGTCAGTGAAGAGACAGTTCTGCTTAGTGACTGCCTGGATTGGAGTACATAGCGGGTATATATTTGAAGCAATGGGAAATAAATTGGGTTAGATGGGATAAAGACAAATTATGAAAAGAGACCAGACATGTTTGATGTAAGAAGGAATAGGGAGCCATTGGAGGTTTTGGGGCAGAGTTTAAGACAGCAGTATATAGATTGATTGACCTCATCTTTGTCCTTGAGAAAGGCTATCAAAGGTGAGATTGATGATTTCATGTCCTTTAGATGGTGGAGGAAGATGATATTATGAGTTAAGGACTCTTTCTATAGCCCTTTGTTTGTACTATATAAGTAGCTACCTAGCATAGCTACATTTAAGATTGGTTCCTATTGTAACATTATTGAGTAACTTCTGTATAGGAAGTCATTTGCCTGTAGTATGAAGTTGACCAGTGACTAATTCATCCCTTCTTACATGGTCCCAAGTTTTCTGTTATAGACCAAGACAGAGAGCTTTTTCCTTTTCCAGGGCAATCCAATGACTCTATGGCTCTCCCTCAGGTCAAAATGTCAAGATGGGTGGTGATAGGGAAAGCAGTGTATTTCTTAAAACAAGCATAGCAAAAAGAATTCTCCTACAACCCTAATAATTCAAAGTCTTCTGGCCGCTTTGCCTTCTGCTCTGGGAAATCAAGCATTTATATTCCTGAAGTGCTATGTTTCCAATTCCTAATTTTAAAATCTTGACTACTTCCTTGCTCTTACTTAAGATCTATACACTTTAAAAATGACTTCATTTTTTCTTCCTTCTGGCTGATTAATGCTTAACTTACCCCCAGCTGTTTCTTTTGTTTATTCTAATCATTACCCCCTGAGTGGAAAGAGTTCCTATGCATTAAGGCACTGAAAAATTATCTTCATTCATTCAATCAATTAGTGCTTCTTAAGTTTCTGGTGAGGAGTGGATAGAGCATAAGCCCTGGAATCAGAAGACTGACTATTTTCTAACCTCGGTTTTACTTGCACTCTGCTCTGGGCAAGTCACTTAATCCTGTTTGCCTCAGTTTCCTCATCTGTAAAAAAAGATGGAAATGGCAGACCACTCTAATATCTCTGCCAAAAAAAACCCCAAATGGAGGCACAAAGAATTGGACACCACTAATCAACAGCAACAACAAAAAATGTTGGTGCGTGTGGGGAAAGTGTTGTTCCAGTTACGTAGTAAGCACCGTGTTAAACACAGTTCATGGTAAAGAATTTACATCCTTTATCAATTTGGTGTATAGCTTCAGTTGGGAAAGATTGGAATAAAGATTCTAATCAGTCAGTTAATCTGTAATAAATGCCTACAGCAGGCATTTATTAAGCTCCTTCTTTCTGTCAGGCATTGTGCTAGCAGCTGGAAAGGCAAAGACAAAAATGAAATGATTCCTGCCTCAAAATTCTTATACTTTCAAGGGGGAAGACAACACACACATATATAACTATATAAAAAAATACAAGGTAATTTTTGGCTGAAGGAATTAGCAGCTAGGGGAAGGGAGGGATATCAGAAAGGGCTTTATGCAGAAAGTGGCTTTTGAGTCAAGCTTGGGCGGAAACTAAGGATTCTAGGGGATGGAGGTAAAGGGAGAAAGCTAGGAAGTTCAGTGACTAGACTGGTGAGCTTGGAATCAAAAACACTTAAGTTCAAATATGACTTCAGATACTTTCTAGCTCTGGGCAAGTCACTTAAGCTCTGCATCATTTTCAACTATAAAACAGAGATAATAATTATAGCAACAGAGTTGCTATGAAAATATACTCAGACATAATTTGTAAAAACCCTTTTGTATGGTACCTGGCACACAATAGTTATTTAATAAATGCTGATTCTCCTTCTCCCTTCCCTTTGAGAGATTGGGACAGACTGCAGAGAAACAGAGATGAGAAATGGAATATTATTTATTAGGAACAGAAAAAAAAAAACCATCCTAGCTGATCTGAGAAATCTATGAAGGGGAGATATAATGTAGAAGAAAGCAAATGAATGGAATTAGGAGAAGAAAAAAATGGAGGAGTCAGGACGCCAGGTTCTAGAAGTCCAAATCTGCCACCATCTATCTATATGGCTTCGACCAAGATTCGTTTTTTTTCATCCATAAGATTAAGTGGATGATTGAGATGCTCTTTTAGTTTTCTTGCAGCTCTGACATTCTATACTATCTGTTCTAAGGGTCTCTTCTTGCAATAATATTCTAGGATCATTTCCAAATGTATTTCAGCTGCCTATAGAATAAGTACAGAGGAAGCCAAAGTCAATTGCAGGGTTAAGCTGTCTCATGGATCAGTTAGAAATAGCAGAGTGGTACAGAAGGTACTGTCCTTTATTAAGTTTTAACTCCTGAGCTGCTCTGGAAACTGAACATGAGATTTCCAGTTCTTTTTCTCTGTTTCACTGCCTAGAGGGAAAAGCTGACTGATGAGTTTGAATATCCATCAACAAATAATAAATAATAATAATAATAATCTACCTGCCGCAGGGTTGTCAGCTAGGAAGGCTGTGTTTTCTGTTGTTCTTTGGTTTTTTAATACAATCCTAAAGTCAATTTTAATGGATCAGCTTTGTGCTACATAAAACTCTCTTCTCCTCCCTCTTCAATCTTATATTCTCAGCTTCAATAGGATCTCAGTTTTGGTGTCTTATAACATCATTCAAATTCCCTTGCTGAATTCTTGTTTCCAAGAAGGTATTTTCTTCCTTAAGATATTGGATCTCTTGTTCTAATTGGTTAACTTTCTTTTCATAATTTCCTTGGATTGTTTTTGTTTTTATTTTCCCTAATTTTTATGTGATCTCTCTTTTTTCATTTTTGAAGTCTTTTGAAAGTTTTTCTAAGAATTCTTTTTGGGCTTGAGATGATTTGACATTAGTCTTTGGATGGGAGTGGCTTCCCCTCCCCCCCTTCTCTATATCTGGATATGAACCCAGGACTTCTTTTATACCACAGTACTATCTATGATTGGGATATTTCTCCTTTCCTTGCTAATTTTTATTTTTTATTTTATTTTGTTTTGTTTTATTTTTAGCAGTTTATTGTAATCAGGTTATAATCCTGAGTTGTGCATAATATTGTCCCAAGCCTTAGGTCCTCCTTACTGTTATTTTCAATATTCCTCAATACTGTTTTTAAAAACAACTGTGAACAACTGAATCATTTTGGCTAGTATAAATACCCAAATTAACTACAAAGGGCATATGAAGGATAATACTATCTGCTTCCAGAAAAGGATTGATAAATAGAAGTATGTATAGATATTTATAGAATGATTTTACACATAAATAATATATACATACACATATTTGTGTCTAATGGTAGCCATTTCTAGGGCAGGGAAGAAGAAGAAAAAAGGAAGAAAAAGAAAGTTACATAACTTTATTATGTATTTAAAAGGAAAAGCAATTTGAACATAATGGATTTGTAGTTTCATGTGAAATTAAAAAAATTCTACTATGTTAGGGAAATGCTTGTGTTATTTCATATTAGAAATTAAATTTAAAAAGAGGATCATAGTCAAGGCTGTCAAAAAAATTGTTTGTCTTTGGTGCCAACAGTATCCATGTTTGGTCTTGTTTTGTCCCTTCTTTGGTTCAGTAAGCCTCTTCCTCACTTTTCAAAATCATTGGGCTCTCCCTCATATTGACTTATTAAAATTTATTCCTAGAATAGGCAAATGACTAATAGGACTTAAGGGCCTATGTCTCTTGGGAAAGTGTCTCTAAATCTGGGACAAAGACTGTTCGGAAGAAGCCAAAGTAATAAAACTCTAATGGTTGAACAATAAAGATATACGCTTTTATTACTGACTTATGCCAATAAGCCAGTGAAATATGGGGAGGGCACATGTAATAATATTTTTCTGTGTATCATAGAGGCCTTCCTATCACTGCTAATGTTATGTTATGTAAATAGTCTTGCTTTTAGTATTTCCCTTCAATAATTTGGATATGTATGTGTATATTGCCCCCTTTCTTCTAGAAGCTCTTTGAAAACAAAGGCCAGACCTTTCATTCATTCTTTGAAGAACTGAGCATGTTACAGATGCTGAATAAAGATAATTCATTTTCTCAGCTTTGAATCTCTTTCTCCTATCTTGTCTTCTTTTGTTTTTCTTAGTATTCACTCAATTGTCAAGTCTTATTGATGGCCCCCCACATTTTCCACATTTTTACCATCCTCTTTTGTTTACCTTCATTGTCTCTACTCTAATTTAAGCCCTGTTTGTTTCTCATCTTGACAAAGGTACAATAATAATTGCAATGGTTGCCTAAGTTACTCTTTTTTTCTCCTAGTTTTCCTGATCCATCCTCCATGGAGCTAACAAATTAATATTCCTAAAGCACAGATCTAGCCCAGTTACTCTCCTACTTAAAAGCTTTCACAGGTCTCTTACTGACTAAAAGATGGGAGGGTGGTACTTCACTGATTGTCCTATCCACCTTAAAAGTAATTACTTTCTTCAAGTAACTGGACAGAACCTGTAAACCTCCTTCAGGCAATCTAAACTATTTTGACTTTGGTCATTCAACAAATATTTATGAAGTACTTAGAAGCTATCTACAATCCTCCTGCACCCCAGATGGCTCCCTTCAAAAAAAAAGACCTTTCTGGATCCTCATTTCTGACTTATCTCCACTACCCACTCCCAGTTTTTAATAGCACTTTCTCTCCCTGTTACTTTGCATTATATTTATGTATGTGTATATGTATGCATATAAATACATACATTTATTATATATGTATACAAATGTATACACACATATTTTGTTTATGTTGTCCTCTCCTCAATCCTTCCTCCTTCTTCCCCAGGAGAATGCAAGTTCCTTAAGGAAAAGTACAATTTCATTTTTAGTTATCTTGTATAGCCCTTGGAACCTAGTAGGTGTTTGCTAATTACTTGTTGATTTGAATGGAACTGAATTGGACCTGAGACTTGTGTAGATTAATAAACAACATTGAAATCTCAGTTTCCTTCAAAGGGGTAGCCAATTTTTTACCTTTCTGCCTTCTCAGAGAGGAAAAATTTATCTAGGGCGTGAAAAGAGGCCCAATACCCTAAAACTCCCATCTTTTCTGCTTCACTCTTAACAAGAGAAAATAAAAAGAAAGATAACCCATGATAGAAAAATGATAAACCCTTGAAACCTCCTAGGTCTAGCCTTGATTCCCTCTTGAAGGCAGACTTCTCCAAAGCCAGACCTGGAATGAATGGTCAGACTAAGTACCGTGGGAAGCAACCATCAGTAGGACTCACTTAGAGGCTCCTGGAAAACAGCTTTGGCACAGTCTCCCCCCTAATCCTTTTTAATAGTCCCACTTGATAGCATTTAGGTATTTATTTGCTGATTAGGAGAAACACCACCACTACCTCAGAGGTCTCCTGGCAGGTGCTTGAAAACCAGGACTACTGGAGGGGCAATCAGATTCCTTCCTTCCATTCTGAGGTCCTGGACATTAATGTGAGAAGGAGGCATTGAGACCTGTTGGACTCTTTGGGGAGTGGGGGTAAGGGTGTGGGAAGGGGAAGTTGTTTAAAAGATCTAAACAAGCCAGCTGGGGCTAGAGTCCACTGGTGGAACAATATTATCTGGTGGGAGTCTTTGTTTTCACTACATCACCTTCTATTTTTCAGGCCAACAGAATCCCCAAGCTGTAAACAGCACACCTTACAAATCAGCCTTCCCTGACATCGCCCCAGCATTCATTACAAGCTGTAAAGGCACACTCGCAAGAAAGGTTGTAGTTCTGTAGCCCAATTTTCCATTGCAATAACCCAATTAACTGGTGTGTGTGTTTGTTTTACAAAGCTCTAAGCTACAATAAACCATGCAACTACGCAGGCTGCAGAAAGCTCCGTAATTAGGACAAGGTGTACACATTAAACCACTCTTTTTAAACTTCAAACCAGCTAACTTCTGACATACTGTACTGCTGGGGCTTCTGGGACCGAACCCAATTAACATCTTAGTATTTTATAAGCATCGTTTTAATTGCATTTGTATGCAATCTTCTCTCCAAGTGCCTTTCAAGGTGCTAGTCCTCGTGCAGATTTTTATTACTTTAGTGATTTAAATCGACCCTCTCAGAGCTTCCCGTTAATAATGACTACTTCTACTTCAAATGCTGGTCCAACATAAAACTCAGCTCTCAGAAGAATTACACTTCCAAACAGTTACATTTAACTTTATTATTACATTTTTAATTTTTCCCTCTGTTTGAACATTATGCCTTTAAACATTTTATCAACCTGTCAGCTCTCTTAAGTGCTGGAGAAGAGATTCTCTTTGAGCAGATGGGGATGATGGTTGTTTCCACCCCAATCATGGATTAAGATAATAGTAATAATAGCTCTCTTGTCTGCAGTACTTTCTGCCTATCTCCCTCCAGGAAGTCCTCCTTGATATGGTATAGAAGTAAATCTAGGTTCTTGAACACTGTGAATGGAGAGTAAGTTTAGGCAGGTTAGCTTTGGGTATTGTCTTGCCAGGGGTCTTTTCTGGAAGGAGCAAGAGGCTTATTATGGTTAGGCTGGCCATTTTGTGATGACTTTTTTGGCCAAGGCAACCCATGAGACATGGATGATTTGAAATCTGTTTACTTGTAGACCTACTTTTTATAGTGATAACAGATCCACTGGATTTTGCTTAAGCATTGTGAATCAAACAATCAGCATTTATTATTTTATTTTTAAGTATTCATTGTTAAGTATTTACTATGTAATACATACAGTGCTAGGTGTTTAAGATGCAAAGTAAGAAATGAAACACCTCTTACCTTCTAGGGGGAAGGGAGAGCATTATCTTATTTGATCCCCTCACAGTAGTCCTATGAAGTGGGTAGCACAAGCATTTATCATTAATGTCAATTTGCAGGTGCATAACTTGAGACTTGAAGAGGTAAAATGATTTATAGAATCATGGAATCTCTTAATTGGAAGGGACCTCAGAGGTCATCTAGTATGACACCCACAAGAAGCCTGATTTCTCTCTATCTTGTCCCCGGAAATTGATCATCCAGGTTCTGTCTGCAGATCTCCAGTGTCTTATTGTCGTAGATGTTTGGACATAAAAGTTCATCTTCCTTTAGGGGTGTTATTCTTCATTCATTTCACTATTTGTGACCCCATTTGGGGTTTTCTTGGTAAATATGCTGGAGTGGCTTGTCATTTCCTTCTCTAGCTCATTTCACATATGAGGAAAATGATGCAAACAGGATTAAGTGACTTACACAAGGTCACATAGTTGATAAGCAAGTAAAGTCGGATTTGAACTCAGGAAGATGATTTTTCTTACTCTAGACCCCATACTCCAACCACTGTGCCATCTAGCTGTAATCCTTTAGAGGTAGAGATCATTTAGCTCAATTCCTTTATTATACAGATGAGGAAACTGAGGCTCAAAGAGGTTTAATATTGTCCAATATTACATGGATAATTAGTGATGGAGCTGAGTTCTTTGGACTTGTCTAAGTCTGCTCTTCTTTCCACTGTGCCAGACAACCTGTCAGTGTGTTGTTATTTAATATCATGGTGGTGAAAGGACCTTTGTAACAAGCAAATTTAAGCCTGATTAAGTCCTTAGCTTTCTTAGATCAAGAATCCTGGAAACTAGGTCATTGCTAGAAGTCAAATGAAGAGGTAAAACTCAGAATCATTAGCTGGGGAGAGGGTCATTTATGGGGAAAGTCAAGCATAGGTAGAAGAATTTTTTTACTCTCATTACTTCTAGTTATTTTGATACAATGTATCACAATCTTCTGCATCTAGCTGGGAATATGTCACATGGATGTACAAGGAGATTTACATTAAAATGCATCAAGAAAATACCCCTACCCTGGGAACCAAATCACAAAGAAGGATCATGCAAATGCTACTTTACTGGTACAGCATGTGAACAAATTCCTATTTCCCATCAGAACAGCCAAAAGGAGGGAACCTGGGACAGTTTATGGAAATTACAAAACATCCAGACAACTCTATGTGTGTGTGTGTTTTCAAACCCAGCAAGCTAAGGTAAAACATAATTTCCCAGTCTGTAAAACGAGGAGGGTTGGATTAAAATAAAATCTTCCAGTTCTAAAATTCTAAGGTCTCTTCCACTTCTAATATTCTTTTTTCTAAGTTCTTCTTTGACTGATATTCTGTGGTTCTACAATTCTCTTTTTATATATGTATTTTTTTCCCTGATAACTTTTTGCTGAAAGATACACTATGAAAATACATACTAATGTTGTTCTCAATTAGAATTTTTCTTATCTGGTTAAAAATCCAGAGCCTTGGGAAGGCAATGGTATCTTCCTTGAATATTTTGAACCTTTTTGCTTGATTGAGTGTCTTGTCAAACAAAACTGGCAGGTGCTCTCCCGGAGCTGCCTGAACTTATGCAGATATGATTTCTATCATGCTTTTATTATGTGTAGTCTGTAATAAGGATGAGCATATATAAATCATCTCTGGATGGCACTTAGGATGCAATACTCAAAGGAGAAAGACATTTCTGCCTTCAGATGTCTAGCGATTTCAGATATCATACAGTAAGTCTCCTCTGAAGCATACAATCTCCAATTCTCCTCAAACCCTCCCGTGAAAGAATAAGACCTCCATATCTTGGCAAGTGTCATCCGGGAGATAAGAATTGTGCAGCTGAGACCCAGACATGCGTTATCTTTAGAATGTGCTGATTTTTAAAGAAGTTGCATTTGAATAGAAGCTCCTCCAATAAATGGATTAATGAGGCAGGTTTGATGAGATTGGGGAGCCTTTCACTCCCTTTCTAAATTGCTTGTTTCTAAATAGGATACAAGGAGGCATCCAGGGAACTGAAATGATTGGAAGGAGCTGAGGGGTTCCAATAGATCCTTATACAACCAGATTTGTGAACTAAGGTCACAAACATCTGAGGAAGTGAGAAGGGAGAAACTTAGGAAAGAAGGAAAGGTTGGTTAATGGAAATTCTGTAAATGCTTCCTTTCACATAATACTTTGTACATATTATCTCAATTGATTTTTACAACAGCCCTGGAAAGGAGAGAGGGTAGGTTAATTATAATCTACATTTTTCCATGAGGAAACTGAGGTTCCCTAAGGGAAAGGAAATTGACCACATTTTTTTTTTTTTTTTTTTAAGTTAGGAAGTAGTAAAGCTGAGAGACTTGAATCTGGGTCTTTAGCTGTCAAGTTTCAATGTAAGGCCTGACTGTACTAGGCTTTCTGGTACAAAAAGCCTATCTTTATTTATTTATTTATTCATTCATTCATTTATTTATTAATTTATATGATACTCCTTCTTTAACAATTCAAAAGATTTGTGATGCCATCAAATAAAAGAATGAAAAATCCTTTTTTAAATGGTTACTATATGCCAGGCACTGTACTAAGTCCTTGAGGGGTACAAATTAAAATTCCAAGATTGACCAAGTCCTCAAAGATTTTGCATTCTAATAGAGGAAGACTATTGGCAAGTGATGATCAGGGAGGAGGATGTTTAGTTTGAGAAATCACAGGAGAAATGACTGACATAATTTTTTCCAGTAATGGCAGTGTTGCTTTGATTATTGGAGGCAGCTTGACAGAGTGGATAGAATGTTGGACTCAGAAGTGAAAAGAACTGAGTTCAATCTTTGCCTTAGACATTGACTGACTGTGACTGGGCAAATAATTTAACCTTTTTCAGCCTCATTTAGTACTTCATTTAAAGGGTTATTGTGGGATCAAATAAGATAATTTATGTAAAGTACAGTAGAAACCTTTAAGTAGCTATTACTATAACCATTCTCAGAACTTTGAATAGGAAGGGAAGAGGAATAGTAGAAATAAATACTTCTTCTGTGGATGGAGTGGATCATAATTCCTCTGTGCTCTAGGAGTTGATTTTCATGAGTTTCTTTAGTTGTTAGCATTTTGTTTCTATCTTTGCAGTTCTAGCATAGTATTTGCTACATGATAGGAGTCTGCTGAAGATCTGTTTATTCTAATTCAGTGATTCACCTGGTGGCCTTTCTATACTTAACTAGTTACCTACTGGGCCTATATTTAATTTTTTTTCCAATTTGGATAGGAAATTACCAGAATTTGAACTCTGTTGACAAAGCCTTAAATAGATCAAAGAGAGGAAGAGAGAGAATGACAGAACTAGGGTTATAAATACAAGAAAGACAGTTCCTGCCTTCATGGAGTTTATACTCTAATGGGGATTGGGGAAGATAATACATAAAGGGGAAGCTGGAAAAAGAGGTTATAATGGGAAGATTGATGGTTTAATCAGTGAGGTGACTTAGAGGCCTGGATCCTGGCAAAATGAAACAAAAGTTTTAGACAGTGGAGGCTTGCTCCCTTCCTAATATAAGCAACCACAGTAGGACTTTAGTAGAGGATTATTATAATAACCAGTCAGGCTTATATAATGATCCAAGGTTTATAAAGTGCTTCCCTTCCAGTCAGATAGCCAAAAGGGCTCAATTTACTTGCTGTTAAGTGCCATTCATGGAATTGAATTGGCCAAGGGTGACCTGGGAAGGTAATTTCTTGTCTTCCTTTCTAAAACCATTTCCCTTTTTTAGTATTCTCATTTCAATTCAGGTCAACAGCAATTGACTATCATGAATGATTCTGCATTGGCAGCAACTTGGAAGAGCACATGAGTGTTGTAACTGGAACAAGGGAGGATTGAGTTCAAATCCTATCTCTCCTGTACACAAGCTGTGTGTCTATGAGTAAATAATTGGTCCTCTCTGAGTTTCATTTTCCTTACATGTGAGATGGGGATAATAATAACTGTATTACCTACCTCACAAAGTTATTGTGAGACTCAAATGATGAGCACAATAAAACACCAGCTTTTATTATTATAGTTAGCATTGACTTGAAAACTTGGTGGTCAACAGTGTATTGAGTGTCCCAAGAGTCTTCTGGATATATGGGAGCACCAGAATTTCCTATTTTCTTGGCCAATAACATGCTATTTCCTCTTGTTAGTTGGCTTTCCCTTGGTTACTTCTCTTAGACATTTTCATTTATAAGTTCTCCCACATCATTAGGGACTGATCCCCCAATCTGAGAAAATTATACTATCTGTGTCTTTCCTATGTTAGGGCCAAGGCTTCAGATCTAATATCATGCTCCCTACTCTCCAAGATTGGCAGCAGTAAGACAGCTCAGCTTTTGTCTTTGCCAGCTTTGCCAGAAAGGAAAGTATCTGATAAACTCATGTACACAAAAGTATTATTAATCATGGGTGCTCCTTTCTCTCAGAGAACCAAAGGTGAGGGCTGAACTCAGAGAAATGAAACTCAAAGGGTAGAACTGAAGGCCCAATGACATGTGAGTGTAGGATATATTTTTAGACCAGAGGGGGTTTCACTGGTGTCCCCTGAGACCATTAGAACCAAAGCAGATCTTTGGTATCATTTAATTCAATTCCCTTATGCAATATTTGAGGAGCTTGAGACCCAATGTAGAAAAATGACTTTTTCACAATCACATACTTATTTAGAGGTTGAGCAGAACTCAAATCCAGATCTCTTAAGTCCAATCCTACCATTATCCAGTAGCGTGCTGTTAAACATTTAAAAACTGGTTGTCCAAAGTAAAAAATACTATGCAACAGATTTTTAAAATTATTATTTTCTTCATCACTTTCTTAAATAGAGACACTTGACAAAATGATAATTAAGCTTTGATTTGTAGCTTTTGCTGATTTCTGAGGTGTAAATGCTGAAAATTTAACAATCAGGTTTTGTGAGTTAATAAGAGCTAGCAGACATCTGACTACACTGTACAATTCCATTTATTCTTAAGGTCAGCCCTAGTGGTGATTGTAATCCTAATGGGGTCCAATGTGATTGAGGTGGAGAGATGAGCACTATTAATAAGACTGACAGAAACTGATGAAAGAAGAGGACTGGATTAGAGATTGAAAACCAAAGTGAAAAGAGAGAGAGATTGTGACTGGGATCTTTTTTGTTTGTTGATATATTTTTTTTCATATTAACAAGCATTTTTTAAAACTTTTTATTTGCAAAACATATATATGGGTAATTCTTCAACATTAACCCTTACAAAGTTTTCTGTTACAATTTTTTTCCTCCCTACTCCCCACCCTTCCCCTAGATGGCAGGATATCCACTACATGTTAATTATGTATTAACAAGCATTTATTTTTTTCCCTACCTACCTTCACCTTCCACATTGAGAAAGAGAAAAAGAATAGGAAAACATCTGTAATGAATATGCATGGCCAAGCAAAATAAATGTAAACTGATGAAGACTCAAGGAAGCAGAATGGGGAGAGGGGAAAGAAACAGATATTTATTAGCCACCTACCATGTGTCAGGTTTTGAGCTAAGCATTTTGTCAATATATTTCTTTGCTTTAACCTCACAACCACCCTGTGAGATAGATGTCAGAAGAATCAGGAGAATGATTTGTACAATAACCAGAACATTGTAAAAGTAAGCAATTTGGACTCTGACCAACCCTCATTCTGGAGGACTGATGACGATCTATGTTAGCTACCTCCTGACAAAGAAATGATGGACTCAAGGGGCAGAATGAGACAGACATTTTTGGCTATGGTCAGTGTAAGAATTTGTTTTCCTTGACTGGGGTCTTTCTAATGAGAACAGAGGGTGATTGGTTCTTTTGACATAAAGCCCAGGAAGTCACTTTGACATGCACTATCTTTCACTTTATCCAGAGATAGCTCTGGCCGGATAAAGGGTGTCACTGTGAAAGATCACTCTTAGTGGCCATTGATTGCAGGCCTTCAGACCAATGTGTCATCATCCCCCCAAGTTTGTGTTTATATGTAGGGGCCTCATTCTGCTTTTTGGATGCTGATACTTGAAATGATGAAAATAAGACAACAGTTTTAAAGAGTCTGGTTTCTGAAATTTTAGACAGAGAAATAATTTGGGAGGGGATTAAATGAATTCTCCTTTGCTGACAAAAAGCCCTCTCTTACTTCTGACTTATTAAGAGAAACCAGGAAGGACATTACTTGACATTTATGAGAAAATGGGTCTTAAAAATATTTTTCAGTGATGATAATGACGTCCTAAAATTAAAAGAATCCTCCTATAGTAGGCTGGTATAACACCCTACTTTTGTGTCTATGACATCCAAGTCCTCTGATATAGGCATTGCATCTGTTTTTCCTACTCTTGAAGATATTCAGGAATGGATATGCCATTATTTTGCTTTTCTCTTGATAATCTTATTATTTTTTTTTAAAGCACACCTTCCTTATATCTTAGCTCAATTTAATTGGTTCATTGTTGCCATATTTTCTTGGCTCATCCTTGGTATGGACAGAATAAAGCAGATTTAGATCTTCCTTAGAATGAAAGCTGCGCATGTGTTGAAGATAATTATTATTGTGATTTTTTCCTAAGAACAATGGACTATTGTTCTAGAGCTGTAGTGCTGGAATTATGTGGATCTAAGTTTCCTGTTGAAGGCTTCCCAAATATTACCTGCTGTTGCTTCTGTTGGTCCCTATCCATAAGTCTTTCTGGGAACATCAGAATTGACCAATATTTTTAGCTCTTCCATTATATTAAATCAATTTTCTTAAAGGCAAATAAGATATTTGAAATTAAAACAACCTTATTTACAAAGCATTAAGAAATAGAAATGGGAACCAGTTAAAGAAAAGTTAGTCTGAACCCTCATATTCTCTCTCCTATAATTCAGTTCATCAAATATTCATGCTACCAATGGTAAAGTTGGAGTAAACTGAGTCCACTGCTTTTGTGGTTCTCAGGACCAGTCTAGGGGCAGCAGCCTTCCATCTTCTTTTTGGGGGTTGACTCTTCTTAGGATTCCATTATGAACTGACTCCTGGTCCCCACTGCTCCCTGTTTACTAGTGTCTACCTGTTTTTTTTTTTTTTTCCAGATCTATTTTACAGGTCAAGCTTGGCTTAGAAACATTTGGGCATTTGCCCACAGAAATTGATTCCTGCCCCTTTGTTGCCATAACCTGGAAGGTAGTCTATATGCACATGTCTTTCTTTCATTGGCAGACTCTATTGGGTCTTTTCTGGGGAAGTAGCCTGGGCTTATAGAATAATAAGCAAGCTGATCTTTGTCAGATGACCTGGTTCCTCATCAGGTAAGTTCTACTTGAGAAGAAAGAGCTTGGTGTGACCATTTCCTCTGCCTACTAAAAGAAAAATAATCATAATTCTTTTAATCTTACCACTTAGGTCTTATTTTCTTTTCCTTAATTATTCAGTTAACAAGTCAACATGAGTTTATTAAGTACTTACTATTTTCCAAGTAATCTTCCATGACCATTGCCCCCTCCCCACTTCTTCTCAAGGGAAAAAGTAAATCAGGATTTCCTCCAGTGATTAGCAGTCTTTCAAAAGTGTAGGGATACCTAGGCTCTGATCAATTTTCTTCTGCTCTGCTCTGTGTGTGTATGTGTGTGACCAATCTATCATTAATTTACTTGCATTCAATGTTTATTATGTGAGATTCTGCATATTGAAAGGAGAAGCTTGATATACTCTTTGCCTTCAAGGAGCTTATAGTTAAGATGGAAAGACGAGGAAAATATAACTAATAACTCAGAGCAGTTCTTAAAGAGTGAGACAGTGTTATGATGATTCAAGATGGGGCGATAACAGAGATGGCTTTCAGAAGAAAGATGGACATAAGCTGCATTCTGGAGGTTAAAGAAAACCTCAGGTATTTTTTAAAGAGACTAGTGCAGTAGAAATAAAACTGGATTTAGAATCAGAAGACTTGGTTTCAAACCCTGGCCCTATCACTTTCCACTTGTATGACCTTTGACGGTTTAACCTTAATAGTCCTCTGACTTTACGACCTCTTTCATTTTCTACTTGGAAAGAGAGGTTGAATGAGCTGGCTCTGGAGTTAAGAAATCCCAAATTCAAATCTGGCCTCAGACATTTACTAGCTGTTACCCTGGGCAAGTACTTAACTGTTTACCTCAATTTCTTCATCTGTAAAAATGAACTGGAGAAGGAAATGGCAAATCCCTTTAGTATCTCTGCCAAGAAAACCCCAAATGGGACCATGAAGAGTTGGACCAACTCCCATGACCTATCCAATATAGTTAATAAGTGGAAGAGCCAGGATTTGCCTCCAGGTCTTCAGATTCCAAATCGAATCAACTTTCTACTATATCCATGTAGAAGGTGACTATCCTCATGCTTGTATGGATTCTTTGCTAAATTAAAATAACTTATTTTGTCCATGTTGAAAAAAGAACAAGAATGTGCTCTGAGGTGCCCTTCAGTCTCTTTAAGTGGAAATATTCTATTTAAGATCTCTGAAGTGGCTACATAGCTTAGTGGGTCGAGTTCAGGACTTGGTATCAAAAAGTCCTGATTTCAAATTCTGCCTTAGATACCATTAAGCTGTGTGACCTTTTAGAGTAAAACCTTTAATTTTTCTCAATCTTTAGTATTCTTACCTGTAAAATGAAGGTAACAATAGTAACTACCTCCTACAGTAATTGTGAAGATCAAATGAGACAGTATAAATGAAGTTCTTTGCAGACCTTTTTTTTTAATTTTAATTTTTTTTTAGGCAATTGGGGTTAAATGACATGGCCAGGATTATACTGCTAGTAAGTGTTAGATGTCTAAGGCTAGATTTGAATTCAGGTCCTCCACTTTTTAGGGCTGTTATTCTATCCACTGTATCATCCAGATGCCCCTGCAGACCTTTAACATATATACAGTAACTATTATTTTCTTAGAGGGACAGGATCCTTTTCAGTCAGAAATTGGGACCATTTTAGGATTATGCCCAGGTGACTGGAGAAACCATAGCTAAGAATTTTAATACTTTAATGTTCAGCACCCATCATTGCTTTGCTCCTGTTGTATAATCAGGTAGAAATACCTTACTCATACCCTTTATTCATAATCGTCAGTTTCCCAAGTAGTCATGGTGGCAGCTAAACCATTTTTTTGGTAGCATTGTTGAAAGTCAGTTCTACTCATGGAGCCTCTGTAGACATAGTTTGGGCTTCTAAGAGTTCCTGGCTATTCCTTCTGATCTTGGCCTGGCCCAAGTCTTACTGCCATTAATTTCAACTCCTCATCCTCTCTCACCCCAATTACCCAATTGTTTCCTAAATCTTATCATTTCCATGTCTATAGTATTTTAAAAATCTGATCCCTTATCTGAACTTATATGATTGCCACCTTAATCCATATTCTTATGACCTCTTGCCTAGATTAATTATAATAACTAGCATTTATATAATGCTCTAAGGTTTGTGAAGTGCTTTACAAACATCTCATTCTGTGCTAACAAAAAACTTGAGAGATAGATTATTCTTTTTTTTTTTTTACAGATGAGAAAACTGAGGTAAATAGGGTTAAGTGATATAGAAGGTCACACAGATAGTACCTGTCAGAGGCTACATTTGAACTTGGGTCTTTGTGTTTACAAGCCTAGCACCCTATCCACTTTACCATTTCGCTGCCTCCTACTTTGTCTTACTATGTCAAATCTCTTCCTATTTCAGACTACTGTTTACATTGCTGCCAAAATAATTTTCCTTAAGCACAGATATGACCACGTCACACTCCTACTCTATAGAGTAGGCTCTCTATTGTCTTTAGAATAAAAAATAAACTCTGTTTAGCTTCACAATCTGGCCCCAACTTATCTGTCTAGCTTTATTGTCATTCTCCCCTCCCACATACTATGATCAAGTCAAACAGACTTGCTCTGTTCTTGGAGCTCCTATTGCCAGGCCTTTGTACTAAAATTTCTTTAATGCTTAGAATGCTTTCTCTCTTCTCTTGTACTGTAGAGAATCCTTCTTTTTCCTCTTAAAATTTATTTATTTATTTATCTTTTAAATTTATGGGTGAAATCCAAAGATGATTAGGGAAAAAGAAAGAGAACTTATATTTTCTAAAATGTTTATACCAGCCCTTTCTGTGTAGTAGAAAAGAACTGGAAATTTCAGAATTCTTCTCTTCTTGAAGAACACCGTTCCAGCATAACCTTCTGCATGTAGTTTTTCCCAATCACTTCCAAATATCAGTGCTCGCTTTCCCAGACTATCTTATATTTAACAACTCTGTATTAATTTGTTTTTGTTCACTTTATATTTTTTCTGCATAAACTTCTATGTGTACTTATTGTCTTTCCTAGTAGAATGGAAGCTCTTTGTTTCATGCCCTTTAAGACCTTCTAACACATAGAAGACACTTAATAAAAGGGTGTTGATTAACTAAATGATTGACATCTTATTTAAAATGTGGTGCCCAATTATGAACATGATATTCTTGATGTGATTTTTATCAGGGCAGAGTTTAGTGGGACCTTTTTATTACTGGACCTTATGATTCAGTGTTTCTAAGTTTGTATTAGCTTTTTTGGCCAACATTGCACATTTAAGACCCCAAATCTTTTTCAGATGAATTGTTCTGTGGGCAGCTAGATGGAGTAGTGGATAGAACACCAGCCCTGAAGTCAGGAGGACCTGAGTTCAAATCTGGTCTCAGACACGTAACACTTCCTAGCTGTGTGACCATGGGCAAATCATTAAACCCCAACTGCCCCAGCAAAAAAAAAAAAAAAAAAAAAAAGAAAGAATTGCTCTCTAGTCATATGTTCCTTTATCTTATACTTGTTAAGATGACTTTTTGTTTATAAAACCCATCATGCCTACCCTCACCTCTGCCTATCCAACTTTAAATTTTTCATTACTATTAAATATAGTAATGTCATAGGTCATCCCCATTCACTTGTAGGTAACTTTTTTTTTTTTTTTACTTTTTGCTGAGGCAATTGAAGTTAAGTGACTTGCCCAGTGTCACACAGCTAGGGAATGTTAAGTGTCTGAGACCAAATTTGAACTCAGGTCCTCCTGACTTCAGAGCTGGTGCTCGATCCACTGCGCCACCTAGCTGCCCCTTGTAGGTAACTTTTTAGGTTATTTCTTAAATCATTTCCATATTCATATTTATAATCTGGAGTTCTAGGACAATCTAGGGATACTTTTGGATATTTTCTCATTAATTAATAAAATTGCAACTTTTTCTTATTAGTTAAATTTATTAAATATTAGTCATTTAATATACCAGAACCTCTTTCTTCATAAGCAGTTGATCAAAACTTACAATCTTCTAGGATTAAATAAATATTAATGTTACTACCTATACTATTTATTGAAAATGTAATCAATAATAACAGAAAGATATAAATAGTTATTTATAATAGTTTAACTAAAAGAAGTTAAGAGAAAATCATAGCCAGAGTCACCTCAAAACAATGATTTAACTACAAATTACTTCTGAAAATACATTCTTGCTTTTTTGATTCATTCAAGAGACCAAGAAAACTCTTCTCCAGAATTGTCTTTATCCTCTTCACAAGATAAAGATAAAAAGAATTTCCATCTAAAAAAGCATCTCTATCTTCTTTCTCTCTGTTTTCTCCATCTTCCCTCTCTCCATGACAGGAAAACAATCTCTTTAGCCTCTCTCACATTATTACTCTAAATAGTCTTTCCAAACTGATGGTTAAAAATGGCCATTTCCACAATATTCCATTTAGCTCTTAAAGGCCCAGTGAAAGTAATTGTAGTATCTGTTGGAAAGTCTAATGAAACAGGTATTATAATGAAACAATTATTGTTTGTTTGGCCAGAGGGAAAGGAGTAGTGGCTGGAAGATTCAGAGAAAGCAGCTTTTGGCTCATAGGGAACATTTTCCAAAGAATTAGAACTATCCAAGAGTGAAAAGGAGATGCCTTGTGGAGGTAGTGAATTTCTTAACACTGGAGCTGTTCAGGCAGAGGCTGGATGGCCATTTTTTTTGGAAATGTTATAGAAGGGAGTTCTCAGTTATGTACAGGTGTGGAACCTTTGACATCCTTTCCAATTCTGAGATCCAAGGCCTCAATAAAGGTATGTCTAAACAAGCAGTCCTTACTTCAGTGAGCCCTTTTCTTTCACTGTCATGAATACCCTCTCAATGCTACCTCCCTGTAGGAACTTGGTATTTTCCCCAATAGATGACCCTTGACCATCTCATCTATCCAAATATTGGATACCCTTCAAGAAGCTCCCACTAAGCAGTAATCTTCATAAAACAACTTAAACTCTTTCTTCTCTTAGAACTACTAAGGCACATTTTCTGTTCCTTTTGTATATCTAAGTGCTATATCAAAAGCCTTGATTTAGGTATTCTTTTTTTATTCTTTGTTTCATAAAGTCTTGTATTTCCAATTATATTGTAAATGTCTTGAGATAAGAAATAATAAGATCATAAAAACTGGATCATTACATGACTAGGAGATATCATCTCACCTAGGATCTTCATTTTACAAATGAGGAAATCAAGGCTTAGAAAGGTTTAGTGAATTCCTAAAATCACACAGTTGACCTGAGGATTGAACCCAATGCCCTTACGCCAAATGCAGGGTTCTTTACAAGTCTTCTTCAGCATCCACCAATCATCTTGTGAAGTAGTGCCTTGGAAGATGTGATGGTTTTTACAAACAAAAGGTCACTTTTATAAGTGCAAGGTAAGGAACACAGAGCTAGAGAGCAATTCATCTGGGAGACCTAGTCTTATAGTGTCAAGAATGTGGAATTTGTAACAAGGGGACATAGGTTCAAATCTCAACTACTCTACTGATTATGTGACTGTTAGTAGGTCACACTAGTAAGTGTGTCAAGTGAGGGACTAGATGGCCTTCCAGTTCTAAATACATTAGTTTATGAGCCTAGGCAATTTCTGAAGGTGAAGTAAATTCTTAATAAATATTTTTTGACTGATTCAGAAAATTAGAATAAGTCAGTGTCAGGACCATGCATTTCCAGGGTCCCTCCACATCAAACTCAGAAGAAACTCAGGTCTATTCCTATCTCTCTGGGCTTTGTGGATCTTGGCCAAAACAGATGCCACCTTTTCTGAAGGGACTCTTCTTTCCCATTCTAACAACAGATGATGAGGAAAATCTTTAGTGGGCTGGTATTTAAAACTCTCCATAATTAGGCTCACACCTGCTTTTCCAGACTTAGTTCATAATAGTCCCCTTGGTGTACTCTCTCTTTCATTTCAAATGTGCTACTAACTGTTCCCTGAACTCAGCTTTGTCCCCCTGGACCTGGACTACAGAGCCTTCTTACTGCTGCTTCTTAGAATTCATACTTCTCTCTGAGGCTCACATGAGGTGCCACTTCTTCCTTAAAGCATTAGTTTTCCTCTCTGTTCAGTCCTCTTGTATCTAAAATGATTTGTTTTTATTTATTTGGGTACATGCTGTACTCTGCTAGTAGAATATCAGCACCTTGTAGTCAAGGGGGGGTCTCATTTTTGTCTTTATAAACTTGATATCTAATATAAGGTGTTCAGTTTTTTTGGACCTCTTGTCCCTAAAATGATTCGTTTTTACTTATTTGGGTACATACTGTACCCTGGTAGTAGAATATCAGCACCTTGTATTCAGGGAGTGTCTCATTTTTGCCTTTATAACCTTGATATCTAGCATAGGGTGTTCAGTCTTTTGAGCCCTCTTGTACATAAAATGATTTCTTTTAACTTATTTGGGTACACAAAAAACACACCTTGTAGTCAGGGAGTGTCTTATTTTTGTCTTTATAACCCTGATATCTAGTATAGGATGTTAGGCACAATATATATTCAAAAATGTTTATTGAGTTGTGTTGATTTCTCAAATCCCCATCAGTTTTTCATTATCACAATCCTGGGACTGGCCATCATGCTCCTTCCCATTGCTTTCTGTTCCCATGATTCTTGGGAACAGGAATCTCTAGTTTCCCACCCAGTTTCTGATTGACAGGCTTCAGTTCTTGTCCCCTTGTGGGCCCTTTAGGCCCTGCCTCTGCCCCTGCCCCTGCCCCTGCCCCTCCCTTAACAGCATCCTTTCAGACCTGGCCTATGAAGAGGCAGAAACATTCATTATCCACTCGTAGGAATCAGGCTCTTTCTTTGTGGTGTGTCTAGCCAAGACAAGGGACTCTGGCACGGAAAAGGCCTCTGAGGTTTTAATAGCAGGAAGAAGAGCTATGAGCCTCCCTGCTCTGGGCAGCCTCTGATCCTGGCTGCTGGTCCCCTGGGAGTTGTTTTACTATAACTTGGCATTTACATTTTGAACTCTGCTCAACACCCACTGGGTTGTGGAAAAAGTGACACGTGCCTTGGCTAGGCTTCCTACAGCAGTGGATAGAGTCCCCTAGCAATGTTCTATTTGAGGGGCTCTCACCCCCATCCTTTATTGGCTCAGGGGTCTTATGGATTGACCACAAGAGACTTGGGACAGGAATCAGGAGATGTGTCTTTCAGCGTTGAGCTCCAAATCACTTGGTGACTCAGTTTCTCCAATGTCATGGTATGGAAACCAGCCTTGCCAATCTAAACAGTATATATGTGTCAAGTGGCCTTGCTCTGTTGGATAGGAGGCACTTTTTTGCAATTACTCTTTGTATCAGTTTCTGTCATTTTTACCAATGTTCTTTCAATGATATGTGACATTGGGGGTTCAATTCTGATACAGTTGGCAAAATAAGCCAACAGGTTAGAGAGTTATCTGAGTCTCAGAAAGGTTCAGTATCTATCCATGATTACACAGTTAGTCCTGTAAATATGAGAGGCAGGGTTTAATCTTGAATCTTGCCAGTTCCAAATGTATTTCTCTATCATATTATTCTTCTTTGTAATATAGATAACTATAGTTTATATTACAGTATTTTAACATTTCAGTGCTCTCTTATAAGAATTCTCTCAGTTGATCCTCACAAGCATAAATGTGAGGTAGATATTTTTTCCTTTTCATTGAGGAAGAAACTGAAGTTCTGAGTCAAATTACTTGTGTAGGCTCACACATTGACTTTGCAACATAACTGAGCCAGTGTTTTTTCCACATGGTTGAGGGTATATCTAAGACCGGGAGCAGCTAGGTACTATGAAGAGTTCAAATCTAGCCTCAGACATTTACTAGCTGTGTGACCCTGGGCAAGTCACTTAACCCTGTTTGCTTCAGTTTCCTCATCTGTAAAATGAGCTAGAGAAGGAAAGGGCAAACCATTCCAATATCTACTAGTGGTTGACACAACTGAAATGAATAAACAATAACAGTCTTCAAGACTGAAAATGAGAACTTCCAGGTTAAGAGGCATTGGCCTCTGATGCCCTAACACTTCTGATAGTTCTCTTAGGAGGAGAGATAAGTGACTAAATATTGGTTCAGGATCTGGGCATCTCATCTAAAAGCAAGAGGCCTTTGGGATATGAAGAAGAAACCTAGAGAGAACAGGACCAATGGAGATGCTTTTTGTCTCTGTTAGAAAGTTAGCTAACTTCCCAAGAGCCTACCCACTTTGTCTGACACTGCCCATTTTACAGATGAGGAAACTGAGGCAAACAGGATTAAGTGACTTGCCCTGGGTCAAATAGCTAGTAAGTGTATGATGTATGCTTCATGCTATTTTAGAATATAATCTCAAGGGCAGAATATATGTACATATATGTATGCACACACATGCACATATACATCATATATATGTGCATGCAATGGATGAACAATTAAAAAACAATAAAAAGCATAGTAATTAATTTCTAAGTAATAATTTCTAAAACTTAGAAACTAGAAGACATGAAGACATATTGGAAAAAATATTTATGAATGGTACAAAAACACTGGTTTTCAGGTTAGAAGACTTAAGTTAAAGCTCTGACTCCAATATGTCTAATTGATGTATCCCTGAACTTCAATTTTTTTTTTACCTCTAAAGTGGGGATGATGATATTTATACTATACTATCCACATTGAAGAGTTGTTATGAGGAATGAGATTAAAACCTTATACATAAACCACTATTATTAATAACTTAATGATTTATTATATATTGTCAGGGAGCTAGGAAAAGAGGTACTTGTATGTTAGAGGTACCACCACTCTACTTTATGAGGGGACTCAGGACAGCTAAGTGGTGCAGTGCTGGAGTTGGATTCAAGAAAACTCAAGTTCAAATCCTGCTTCAGACATTTACCAGCTATGCAACCTTGAGCACAAACTTCTGTTTTCCTCAGTTTCCTCCTTTATAAAATAGGGATAATAATAGTTGCTATTCCTTAGGGTTCTTGTGGGGATCAAATGAGATAGTTGTAAAGCTTGATGCATAATAGGTATTTAATGAATGCTTGTTTCTTTCTTTCCTTCGCCCCTCAGTGCCAACATTGTGGAGTCTTATAAACAGGTCTAGAAGCCCTGAGAGGTTAAGACACATAGCTAGTATCTATCAAAGGCAGAATTAGACCCCAGACCTTAATTCTAAGGCCATGTCTTTATCTAGTTTAGACCACAGCTGCCTCTGACATATAATATAGAGGTACTTAATAAATGTTTATGCTTGTTAATTTATTGGTAAGACCATCTTTGACAAAGTCTGGTGAAGACTTCTAGTGAAAGCTAATCCAGGATTTCCCAAGAAAACACTTTCTATTTATGGACAGTTCTATTTCTTAAGAATTTTTTCTTTGTATTGAGTTGAAATCTGTTCCTGTGTATTTGAGTCTCCCACCCTATCTCATAACTTCTGGACTATTGGATCATAGATGTTGAGCTGGATGGGAGCTGAAAGGCTCCAAACCCCTCATTTTACAGATGACGAAACTGAGGTTCAATGAGGTTAAATAACTTGTCCAGGATCACACAAGTAATATGTGGGTTATATCAGAGGCGAGATCTAAACTTATATCCTCTGATTTCAGACTCAATTCTCTAGCCACTGTTCCATACAATCTCCTACTTCTGCTCTCTGTGGCCAGACTGGAGAATCATAACCTTCTGCCACATGATAATTCTACAGATACTTGAAGGCAACTATGGGGTCCTTTCTCAGTTTTCTGTTCTGCAAGGTAAACATTGTCAGTTCCCATCTTTAAATAGCATCATCTCCTGATGTTGCTCTCCTTTAAGAGGCTACAATGTATAAATGCCCTTCCTAAAATGTAGCAGTCAGGCAGGGACACTGTTCAAAACTTCCCTCTGCTTTAGGACTTAATCCATTACCCAAGGCTGGTCGGCTTTGTTTTAGACTTTCCTGCAAAGAATTCAGAGCAAAAAGTCAGGGGGATAGAAAATGTGACTGCATCCTCCCCAGCCTAGTTTGGCTCATGGCCGGCTAGATGGCGCTATGCTCTAAGAAAAGCATCCAGTCTTCTCCCTTGACTGCTTAACTAATATAACTATCCGTAGACAAAACAGGAACAACTGAATTTAAAATAAAAAGGATGGGTGGGGTATAGGATACATGGAATATCTGTGGCTGCCATCAGCAGAAATCTATTGTCTTTTTGGGTTCCTTTTGTCCCCTTACATTTCCAAGCAAGGCCAAAAATTATAGATTATTTCTATATTTCTGTCCCACAACTGAAAACTTTAAAAAGGTTTTGATCTAATCCCAGCCAGTAATAATTGTGAACCTGAAACAATTGGAGAGGGCTCCAGATATAGATGAATTGATTTGAAACGAGAGGATTTGGGTTCAAATTCTGACTTTTCCATTTACATCCTGTTTCATTTTGGGGAAATCATATAATTTCTTAGGCACTCAATTTCCTAGTCTATAAAATGAGGGGTTAGATTAGATGGCCTTCAAGTTTGCTTACAATTCAAAAATATCTGTCTCTCTCTCCCTTGGCTTTCTTGCTTCTTGGTATCCCCAAGAATTCCCAGTCCTATTAGGTCAAGAGGGAGAAATCACCTCAATTCCATGTTGTTGAGGAAGTCTCCAACTCTAGGTCTCTAGAGGAGATTTGGGTCTTCCTCCTAAGTTGTTGGCAAGCCGTGTGGAGGGTATGCTTTTCCAATTTTGGTGGCTAGAGGCTAATCCTCTAGGTTGGTGGTGGGATTTGCTTGCTGCCAATTGATCTGCCTCTCAAATTAGGGATCAGGACTGTAACTCCTATGGGGATAGGGCAGGGGAAAGAGACAGAGACAGAGAGAGAGAGAGAGAGAGAGAGAGAGAGAGAGAGAGAGAGAGAGAGTACATGAGAATTTAGTATGGAGTTACTGGGATGTCAGGAAATAAGGGAAAAACCCAAGAGGGAAAATTCTAGAGAATAAGAAAATTTAAACTATTTTAGGACTTTAGAAAGAGAAATCAATGGATAGAACGAGTGAGAAATGGAGAGACAAAGTGAGGAAATAATAAAGAAAAAAAACTTTAAAAGTGGAGAATAAAGAGCCATGAAGGATTTGGAAAGGGATAGAATAAGAAGGATAAAATTGATAGCTAGGGAAAAGGCAATAGAAAGGTGAAGAAAATTCTTACCTTATGGAATTAAAAATAAGAATTTGCATTGTTTTCTGGTTATCATCATCACTTGAGATATAGAGTGAGCTTTGTGAGCCAGTCTTGGCAGATTTGTCCCAGCTTCAGTGGACTGTTCTGATCTACTTTGAAATTAGAACCCTCCTGGTATTGGAGAAAGAAATCCTTGTTTACAATTATCCCCAAAGAGAATCTTTCCTACTCAGTAGCTGAAACTCAAGACATTAGACACTGGATATTTAGCCTCACAGTCTATATAATCACTGTCTATCATTAACTGTTTATTTTCCATTCCAAGTCAAGAAGAACAAGTTGGGGTTGATTTAAAGTATAGATGACATGGGGCATAGGGAAAGCACTACTCTCTTTAAAGAGGCTGTAAGTTGGGGAAATGAACTAGATCATTGAGGGCTTTGAATGTGGGGCTAAAGAGTTTATATTTTATCCTACAGGCACTAGGGAGATATGGAAGGTTTCAGAGTACTATGTATAAAGTTTTCTGGGGCACTGAAAATTAAGGCTCTTAGGCAAGATCACAAAGTCAGTATGTGAAGATCTGAATCCAGGTCTTCCTGCCTCTGAAATTAGCTTTCCACACAACTTTCTAAGATTTTAAATTGCAGACAGTGTCATCTTGTAGTGATAGATGAAGTTTGAGTCAGGAGCTTCTTATATTAGTGAAATCATTAGTCCAGAAAAAATATGGATAAGCAGTATTTGGGTAAGATTTAAACTGGCTATAATTGGGTAGATTAAAGAGGCATGAATGAGGAGAAAGAGAGTCCATTTAGGAGATTATTGAAATAGTTTAGGTAAGATGTGATGAGGATGCAAGAAAAGTAGGATAAAAAGGAAAAAGGAATAGATAGGATTTGATGACTGCCTGGATGTGGAAGAAGGAGGAGCCAAAGACAGCTCTAAGGTTAGAGGAAAAGGTGGGTTTTTGAGGGAAAAGTAAATTTGATTTTTGACTGTTCAATTCAGCAAATATTTTAAGTACTATGTGCCAGGCATTGAGAATATGACGACAAAAATGAACTGGTTTCTACTTTCTAGAAGCTTACATTCCACTACGTAAGAATACCACCTATTCAAAATACATGTGTTATCTAGCTAGAGATGTTTAGGAATTAGAGGTATAGAAACGAAGTTCTGAAGGGAAGTGAAGCTTGGAATATGACATAGAGTCAAAAGCCACTTAGTTTTGTAGAATTTTAAAGATGGAAAGGATCCAGGAGAGTATTTAATACAATTCCTTCATTTTATGGATTAGGAAACAGAAATTAAATGATTGCCCACATTGTAGTGTGGATGTGACAAGTGTAGCTAGAAGCAGGCTATTAAGGATAGATTAGATTTTATAGGCAGAGTAAGGAGAAGAGAACATTCTGAGCAGTGGAATTACCCTTGAACTAAAGCACAGAGGCAGGAACTCTTGTCTCATTTTGACTGAAGTATTAGAGTATTCCTATCACAGTTGTAGAAGTGACTGTTGGAGAAGAGCCATCTCTTTTTCACTGGACACTTGAGAGCAGAGAACAGGAGTACTAGAAGGTGTGAAAAAGGCACATAAAGGGAGGTGGGAAGGTGTTGAAGACAAAATGTCACCTACTTGGCAGTTTTGCCTAAGGCTAATCCAAAACATTGGGTTTGGGCAATTTGGTTTACATTTCATTTACCTATTGGGTTTATCCGAGTCACTGAGAAAGCCAAATCTTCAGTCTTAGCTTAAGTGTGGACAGAAGTATGAAAGTTAAGTTTGGGATCATAATGACCTTTTCCACCACTGAAGTCACCATCTCTGGGTGGGCTTCCCCATCAGATAGCAATGAAGCCCCACAAGGATTTCTTGTATTAGATTGCCAGAGTCAGATAATCTAAGGGAAAAGTGATTGTATAGTGTGATGAGACAACAAATCTGCATTCAGGCTAGTTGAAATAACAAGCAGACTTTGGAGCCCCGAGTCTGGGTTATTTATACATGAATGTTTCTCTCTCTCCCTCTCACTCTCTCTGTCAGTCTTTGTCTCTGTCTCTGTCTCTCTGTGTCTTTCTGTCATCTTCCCCTTTCTCCCTTTCTCCATCCCTCCTCCTCTGCTTTTTCCCTTTCTGTCTTTTTTTCTTCTTGCTTTTCACATTCCCCACTCTTTGTCTCCACCATGCTTTCTTCCATTTCTTTCCTCTCCTCTCTTCAACTTTTTCCTCTTCTCACTTCTTTCTCCTTTTCCATTTCCCCTTTCTACTCCTTTCTTTTTTTCTTGTAGCTATCTATGGATCTATTTTTTCCTTGTTACCCTGAGCTGTTTTATTCCATTTCTTGAAGATCTTTCACTAGGCATAGGGTTCTTGTAAGGCTCTCTCTAATCCTCTTTCAGTAGTTTTCTACTCTTTATGACCCCATTTGGGGTTTTCTAGGCAAAGATACTGGAGTGGTTTACCATTTCTTTCTCCAGATCATTTTACCAGTGAGGAAACTGAGATAGACCAGGTTAAATGACTTGCCCAGTATCATACAGTTAGTAAGTGTCTGTAGCCAATTTTCTTGATTATAGGCTCTAAGTATCCACTGTAGCACAATCCTTTATTGTCTCTGCTCATAGTTACCACTCCTCTTCCTCCCAACCAGAGTGTAGACATTTTTCATTCAGTATCAGCAGACTTCCTCAGAAGCCTGCATTCTTGTTTCCTAGGGTTTTTGGAAGTTCTATGTCTTTCCCTGGTCACAGAAGGACTCTCTGAGGGGATGCAGCGGATCCCAGAATCCCTCATTCCCCCCTGCTGCCTTTCCTTTCCTTCCCACACTCAATTTGAGAAAAAGGGGGTGGGGGGGGGAAGAGAAGTAGAGTGAGCAGTGCTGAGCTCAGTCTTGCAGCTGAGATTGTTTTTCCTGGCTGACAGACTGAGTGTTGCTGGGGTACTTACTGCTTCCTTGAAAGGCCAGTGAGGGAAAAGAGATTAAGGTCATCAAGATAATACAAAGAATATTCAAACTGGAAGCAAAAAAGGGGGCTGTTTTTCCAATAGTAAGTAATCAGAGAACAGGAGGATGTAATTTGCAGATTAGGAAAGTGAACAAAGAACATAAAATTAACTTTATAGAGGAGAAGAGCAGAGTCTGTTTGAAGAAATAAACCTCCATAAAGCATTATTGTTGATAAAATCAGACTGTTGATTTAAACTAAATAGGAAGTATGACCAAATCAAGGGGGGGGGGAGGGAATGAAGTAGGAGTTTAGGTCAAGATAGAAGGCACTGGAAGTGGAAGATTGGGGCAAGCCTGGGGGTGGAAAGTGGGTGGGAAGGGGTAGTGGGGAAGCTCTGAGGGGAGGTTTTCCTATTCCTTTTTTTCCCCAGGCAGTAGGAGCATTGGGGTGAAGGGATTCTAATAGAGGAAACAAAAAGTGGTACCCAAGTGTAGGGAAGGAAGGAAACAAACATGCATTTATTCAGCTATACTTTGTGCCTGACACAGTACTGTGGTGATAAGGATAACACATTGCATTTGGGGAATATGGGAATGAATTATTTTCTTTTGAATTGATATTTTAGGAATAATTCCTATCTCTAACACCTCTGTATTATATACTTATGTTTATGAGGTCATAGAATCAAAGATTCAGAATTAAAGGGATTTTAGAGTATCTAGTTTACCCCATTTTGCAGATGGAAAAAGCCAAAAAATGTTAAAGCAATTGGCTACTAGTCCCATAGCTAGTTAAGTATTTGTGGTAAATTATGAACTCAAGTCTTCCTGATGCCAAATCTAGCACTCAATCTACTTCTCTAATATAGATGCCTTCATCTCAGCTTTCACAATGTGTTTATAAACATTCTCACCCATGTAATTATAATCATCCAATTTAAAGCATACTCTAATACATACTCATGTACCTACACTCCCTCTAATTTAATACACGGACATGAAACATAAGTAGCATTTCCCCTCTTAATGCTGACTTTCTTTTGGGGTTCTGAAACTGAAGAGTATCTCAAAGAGATATATATAGTGATCAAATTGAAACTCCTATAGCTAGGTGGGTATGATCATATATCTCCTGCTTAGGAAGCTCCAGTGTTTCTCAATTGCCTCCAAAATAAAATACAAACTCTTCAGCTTGGTATTTGAAGTCTTCCTGAGTTTGCCTCCAAATGACCTCTCCAGACTCATGGAACATTACTCCTCTATTCATTTTTTTCCCCCAAGCAAGCTGGCTTCCTTGAGTTGGATGAACATTTCAGCTCCTGTCTGTACACCTTTTCCCTTGATTCTCCATCCTTGGAATGCACTCTACCTTCACTTCTGCCTTGTAGTGTCCTCAGCTTCCTTCAAGACTCAGCTTGAGTACTGATTCTTCGATCAGGCTTTTTCTGATTCTAGCCTCTCCACCCACCCCAACACTAGTTGATAGTGTTTTCTTCAGAAATCACTTTGTATATATTTTGCATTTAGGTATGTATCTATGTTTCTATTGTTTCTCTCCCAGATGGATTTTAAGTCTCTTGAGTACCGGGTGATTCTGTTTTGTCTTGGTATTTCTAGTACCTAGATGGAGCTGAATAAATGCTTATTGAAATCAGATAACTGGAGCCAAGCTACTCTTCTCTTTTCTAGCTCAGGACTTCCTTTCACAGTGAGCATTGTGGTTGCAAAGAGTATGAAGGGAGGTATAAAATAAATTTTAAAAAAATAAGATAAAATCAAATGGGAAAGTAGGTTAGATCATAGCTATGGGAGTACCTTAAATGCCAAGATGAGAAATGGATAATTTCTTGTAGATGAAATGAAGAGATTTGAAGAGAAATAGCACAATCAGACCTTAGAGGGCATCTAGTCCAACCAGAATTGAACAAAAATCCCCTCAAGAATTTCCTTAATAGTCATTAAGCCCCTAATACAAAGGAGGCTTTGTATACATTTGTATTAATTTTATATTTAGAATATGTATTTATATATTTGGATAGCTAAAATTGTATGTTTATAAACAGAGTTATATGTCCATGTATTTGCATGTATGTATGTGCACAAATGCATATATACACACATGTATGTGTATTTATATTACATGTATATATCATATACAGGTATATATTATATGTGCATTATATGTATATGTATATATATGTAGATAGATACATATCTACATACATATCTATCTATCTATCTACATATATATATATACATACATATGTATAAAATATTTGTACAAGTGCTTGTTTTCTCCCCTATTAGAATGGAAGTCTTTTGAGAACTGGGGTCATTTCATTGTTTTGTATTTTTATCTACAGTTCTTAACACAATGCCTCGTACATACCAAAAGCTTAATAAATACTTGTTGATTGATTTTGAACACATTCAGAAGTGGGATACACACTACTTCCTGACACAGTCTATTGCCCACTTTTCCCGGGGCAAAGCAAAACAAGTTTAATTTTTCATATGCTTTGCAAATATTTAAAAGCACCTCTCACATCCTTTATCTCTCACCTGCTCACAACCCCTTAACTCCCTATCTTCTCTAATCTGATTATACCCAGGCCTTTCAGGCAATCCCTATTTGATAGTACTCAAGATATCTCCTCATCCTGGTTGCTTTCCTCTGCATTCAATCCAGTTTGTGAATATTTGGATATTTCAAGTTATAGGCAATTTCTTCAGTTTGGGAACTCTACTATCACAAATCACAGACAAACAGAGGTGCTTATATTTGATTTTAAACATAAGAGTGAGCCAGTGGAGTTTATTGAGCAGGAGAGTGATATAGTCACTTGTGTTCTTTAGGATTGCTTTGCCAGCTGTGAGAAAGATAGATTGGAGTGGGGGAGAGACTTGTGACAGGGAGAACAATTAGCAGGCCATTGTTCTAGTTGAGAGGAGAGATGAAGAAGGCTAGAGTGATGGATGATAGAGTTGGGGAGAGGGGAACATATGAAAGAGATGTTGTTATGGGAGAAATTCCTGTGGTTTAGGGAATGCCAGACTAGGAATGCAGAGTTAGGAAGGTGTCAGGCAGAAGATCCTAGAGTCAGGAAAATGTTACTGAGCTCTAAAAATGCTTCAGAAGTACTTTCTGCCTAACAAATTCCTTCCTTTGGAAGGACATCTATGCCTGTGACTATAACTCTGTACCTAGACCTGTATCACCTATATCTACATTTCTATATATCTCTATTTCTCTATACATCTCTAAGTGAATCCAAAAGAGAGTCAATAAGGTCTCAAATTCAGCTTAAGTCAACAAACATTTGTTGTGTCTGCTATATCCAAGATTCTGTGATAGCTTCTCAGGATACAAAGACAATTACACAACATTCCTTCATCTCAAGGAATTTGCTCACATTCTACTGAGTTATCATATGTACACAGAAAAATAAATGTGAGAAAATTTGAGAGCTTCTTACCATTGAAGGGAAGAGAGAGATATACAAATGCTCAGAGAGATTGATTTTTTTTCTTTTAATTCTAGGTAGGAACAAAAAATGCCTCAATTTCTCTATATAGCATGCATACAATCATCATCAAAAAAGCATTTATTAAGTGCTAGATTTCACATGAGGTTATTGTATTAGGCAGTGTTAAAGAGAAGTGCTAAGACTCATGTCTGCCCATTAAGCGTTGACAAGGGAAAACAAATGACACTGATGAGGGAGCATACCTACATGCATAGATCATAGAAGGCTAATGCAGAAATGAGTCTTGGACTGCAGAACAGAGAATGTTAGAATAAAAAAGAAAAGGATATATCACAGTTAGAAGGGACCTTAAAGGTCATTGAGTCCAAGCCTCCCCCCATCCCCACCTTGACGGTTATTGAAGAAAAATAGGTCCAGAGAGGGTGACTTGCCTAAAATTACACAAGAAGTAGCTGAGGTCATCCAGTCCTGGTCTTTCATTTTATGGTTAGGGAAAGTAAGGCTCAGAAACATAAACCAATTAGTCCAAAGTGACACAGTTTAGTCATTTCCAGAGCCAGGACTAGAATTCAGGGTACTGCCTCCTGACAGTCTAGTGTTTTGTTTTGTTTTGTTTTTCCCCCTAATCCACAATGCTTTCTCTCTATTGGTCTTATTTTCTCCAGCTCAGCTCCCCAAAGTCAGAAATCACTTCTAATTCCTCTTTACATACTTTTTACATGCCTAGCACAGAGCCTGGAATCTGATAATCACTCAGTGAATAATTGTTGGTTGCCTCTTAGCATGGCTTCGTCCAGTCTTGGAAGAATGAATGGCTTACCTTCCAACCACAGTATTCTGAGAGAACACGACCATGCTTTCTGGTTTCCTTTGAGGAAGGAGTGGGAAGTCCCCCCTCTCCCCCTTTTTTTGCATTGTGGTTCCCTGCACCCATGGTTCAAAGCTGCCCTCCAGCTGTGTCCCTTTTCATGCAGTGCTCCTCCCACTCCCCAGTAAAGCTGTTTTTGAGGATCCTAGGACAGTTGAGGGCAGACCAACCCCTCCCTCACCTGCCCTTGCTATTTTTGACTTTCTCACACATCAAGGCTTTGGGCTTGCCCATCAGAAGAAGCACAGGTGCTGCCTCTGCCCCAGTTCCTTCCTCTCTGAGGATGCGGTGGGTAGTTGAAGGGTGTGTGTGGTGGGGGATTGATAGTGTTGGTGAAGATGAGTTGTTTCTCTCAAGCTCTCTGACTGCCAGGCACTGTTCACTGTAGCCTGCAGTCCAGCAATATGGCAATTCATAAAATGTGACATTCATGTGCACGGGACACTGCTGTGAGCCTATTTTATTCCGTGATAAAGACTACATCTGTCAGGCTCTATCTGCTCATGTTCAGGTCAGGAAGAGAATTCTCCTGCTTGGATTTGCTCTCCCCTTCCCTCTTGTTCAACACAGCCCTTCCCTTCCCCTCCTCCACCCCTAGCTAATGGGAAGGGTACCCCTTTACTTCTCCTGTCGACTGGTGTCCTCTGGCTTAGGCCATTTGCTTAAGGATAAATCCATTCATCATGTGGTTCTTCCTGCTTTAACTTCAAGAAGAAAAGTTAACCTTTTTATTGCACATTTCACTAAGGGATCATCCAACCCAAGAATGTGAGTGCCTCATCAGGAGGCTAGAAAGTGCTGATAGCTTACAGACACCATTGATAGATCTGCATTAAAAATAACAACTAAAAATGTTTTATAGACTCTGGTTTTTGAAACTTTTCACCAGACATGCTTTGTTTCTGTTAATCATGTTTCTCCTGCAGCCCAGGGACTTTAAAACATTTCTGTACCCCCTCTTCCCCACCCCACCCCCATCTCACTCCCAAAGGCTTAAATATTATTTGATAATTAGCTTTCACAATTATGTTATACATGTTAGAGAAATGTGGTGGTATTGGTGGGGGGGGAAGTGTATATATGCTGGTGTGTGTTAGTTAATGTAAGAAGAATGAGAGATTTTGTCTGGGGAGGGGAAGAGGAAACAAGCAAAAAGAAGTCTAATCTAACAAAACTCTGTTGGTTGCCAGTTCTCCGTGAAATCATCAGTTAGGACACAGGTTGGAGGTGTGCTGGAAACTTTCTCGCCTTTGCTAATTAAAAAGGAAAACAGGATCCATATAGGGACCAGCCATATGCCATCCTCTCAAAGTATAGAATTGGAATGTGAGATATAAACAGACATTTATTTGCCTTGTGGACATCATTTTTTGGTATTCCCCTGACAGTTACTCGCCATCAAAATATATATTTTTTGCACTGTGTACTGAGACAATTCCCCCCCCCTTTCTTTCTGTCATGTGAATATAAAATCTATACCACCTCCTCTCAACCTGGGAAAATACAAACAAAACATTATTTTCCTTATATATTAATTTTAAGGGAAATCATTTTTTTCCTGTCTGAAAATTTTAAGAGGGTACATTTGCTTTGTGCATTTTTTTAAAAGTAATTTTTATGATTTCTTTTTTCTAAGAAAATCACCTCATAATGAAAAAAAATCTCATTTCTACCAGTTCTGGGGTAAGTATAGTTATAGGAATATATGTGTGTTTGTATGTACAAGACATGAGAGAGTATTTGCCCTCAGGGCTGGTCCTCAAAAGAATGTTAGAGTAGGTGAAATTTGATTTCAGCAGCTTCTTCCTCTACTTTCTTTTCCTTTCCCCTCCCCAAAGGCTCTTGATCTGCCTAGTCTCCTGTCAGGAAGGAAGGGGATCTTATAAATTCATTCACAGGAAGGTGTTAGGGATTTAATGGGGGCATCTATACTTTAAAGTGGAAACCTAAAGGGGGCAATATCTAACCCAAAAGAATGAGTTTCTAAAGGTGGAATTTTAAATATCAGCAAAGGTCAAGAGGGGAGATTTTTTTTGGGGGGGGGTAGCGGAGACTTCCTAGTGCCTCTTAAATCACAGCCCATGGAGGACTGTCTACTCAGGCCATGTGCAAATCTAATCATGGCTTTGGTATGTCAGAATGAGTAGATGACTCTTACATTCTTTCTGTGTTTTTCTTTGGACAGTATTTCTGCATGAGGCTTCCTCATGTGAATAGGACAGAAACGCTGGAAATGATTCATCTTTCAAAGGGTTAACTTCTGCCTTCAACGTTGACAGACAGGATAATACATGCTAGCAAGGAGAAGCATTAGTCTCTCCCTTTTGAAAGCCCCCTACCCCCCCAAGATTTGTCTGAAGCATGTATTTAAATGGGCAGCATACAGGTGTTTTCAGAGCTGTACTAGCCTGCGAGAAGGCCCCGGGGCAAACCAGAGAAACCGGTAACGAGAAACACTCTTCTGCTACTCTGCATGCTTCAGTGGGAAAATGCAAATCAACTCATTTCCGCTTTTGAGGACAACTTCAGATAAAGGGGTCCTGGGGCAAAGTAACCCCTTCATCGGGCTTGTCTTTCCTCCCTGCTCTCTGTGACTGCACTACCTGCCGTGTGCTGTGGGGGATTGGTTGTACATGGGAGATGAGAGAGGAGATGCATAGAAAGGAGGTTAAAGAGAGGGGAAGGAGGCAGGATGCATGGGTGCTTGAGCGTGGGCACCATTTTGGGAGGGTGTGTGCAGGCTGCATTAAGTTCAGTTTGAGTGTTTCTTTCTGGGTGCTCATTCCTGCATCAGCGGTTGATTTATCTGTGATATATATCTGTGGCGTGCAGGAGTAAATGTATGAGGATGGTCCCACTGGGCGTGAGAATACTTCCTAGTTTTAGAGCAAGATGGCAGCTCATCTGGCTCAACTTCATTGGGAAGGACATTCTGTAATTTGCTCAAGGTCACATATAAACTCAGTGACAAAAAGGGGAATGGAACCAACACATATCTTGTTTTCTCCTGTTCCATTTTCTCTGTGTGTGCATGTGTGTGCACACATGCACGTGGGTGACAATGTGGTTGATATAGATCATAGGATGACAGCTTTAAAGTAGAAAGGCCTTGGGGGTCATGTGGTCAAAACCATTATGTATAAATAAGGAAACAGGTCTAATGAAGTGACTATATATTTGCAAGTATATGTTTATATGGGCATATATATCTATAGATGTGTGTTATGTGACTCCACATACATAAGTATTACATTTTCTTTTGCCAGTTCTTGGGGGGAAAAAGATAAAAAAAAACCCTGTTATTTTTAAGGAATTCTGGTTTCTTCACCAAGAATAGGAAGATGCCCCAAAATGGCATCCAAAATAGTAAATATACATAATCCATATTCACCCAATGCCAGATTTACAATTTCCCACCCCCACCCCATAAATTGGACTTAATTGCTTGTTTATCCTCAAGCTAAATCCATCAGAGGATTTTATTCCAAGAATTTATCCCTAAAATAGTAATAGCAATTCTTATACAGTTCTTATTTTTTCCCTTTTTTTTTTAACTTAGACTCTATTGCTGATGGGAAGGAAGATGGGGG
>JAJPUD010011194.1:0-56030 GCA_023553655.1 Myrmecobius fasciatus | reverse complement strand
TTTTTTTTTTGTTTTTTTCTTTTCTTTTTTCTTTTTTAAATTAAAGCTTTTTATTTGCAAAACATATGTATGGTTAATTCTTCAACATTAACCCTTACAAAGCTTTCTGTTACAAATTTTTCCCCCCTACTCTCCACCCCTACCCTAGATGGCAGGATATCCACTACGTGTTAATTATGTCAAAATACTTGACAAATCGAATATATGTATACATATTTCCACACTTATTGTTGTGCAAGAAAAATGGTATCTACAAGAAAGAAAAATCAGAGAAAGGAAACACAATGCAAGCAAACATCAATCGAGAGCATGAAAATGTTGTGGTCCACATTTCATATCTCTCTCTGGGTGTATATGGCTTTCTTCAGTGAAAAATTGGAAGTGGTTTGAAGCATTTCATTGTTGAAGAGAGCCATGTAGGACACAGTTTTCAAACCGTTATGACACACACAAACAAAACTCTTGATCTTTGTAATACAAAACATAATGAAAAATTTATTCTTTTTTTTTATTAACAAGTTTGCATGTGCTCAGGGACCCTAGACCCAATGTAAATTAGTGAATAAAATAGAAATAATTTGATAAGCTCTACATACTTTTTATTAGACTTTCATGGAATTTGTATTTTGGCAGTGGAGAAACTAGAAGACTCATTGCTAGTCAAGAATATTTGGATGTTTGCTTTCTAATTGCCTAATGATTTAAGGAGGAAAAAAAGAACTGACCCTCTGTTCATTCAGCAAGTATTTATTATATGCCTCCAAAATGTATATGCACAATAAAGAGTAAGTAGATAGCTTGTCTCCAAACCAGGAAGATCTTGAGTCAAGGCCTCAAGACAAATCCTTTGATACGTACTTACCTGTATAACCTTGAGTAACTTACTCAACCAATCAAGGCTAGGCAGCCCTCTAAAGACTGTACATTGCAGAGAAGGTACTGATGAACTGTATTGGTATGGTGAGTTCTTTCATCTGACTAGGAAGTTTGCTTAAGCACCATAGCAAATAGTAAATGCTATTTTAAGCCTGCACAGTAAATGATCTAACATGTTGTCTCATGCATCCCATATATAATTAGCCTATGTATATTGAGATCCATTTTTAAATAGCGAGCCCCATACATAATTAACAGGTGCTTACTGAGCACCACATATACTTAACTTATGTATACTGAGTTCCATATATAAATGTTGAGTTCCATAAAGAATTTGTACATGAGTGCATTAGATATAGCTAATGCACAATATATAGGTGACCAGTGATGATCTCTAAGTGATGCTTGGATAGTTCAAAGAACACTATTTGGGAAGATTTTCTTTAAAGAACACCACATGGCCTCCTTCTGCTTAGAAAGTTCAACATGAAGTTTAACTCACCTACCCCAGTAGTGTGATCCCCTTTTGGACCTGTGTAGGATGTAGGTGTTTCTCCTCTCCTTCGATGCCAGCTGCTCCGGTTTCTTCTCTCTTGAGTAAATGTACATTCATCTTGTTCAAAAGTACACTCCCCTGGTAGGGGTAGAAGCATCTCTGTAAGGAAACAACAGGGTTGGTGACTGCTTCAGCCAATTTCCATAAATATGTATTCAAATGTCTATAGTATGAGACCAATTTACAAGTGCAGCAAAATGATATTTCATACACACGGTTAGGGAATACACACTGCCTAGAAAGCAATGTCTTCCTTATATGTGTGGTAGAACGCTGTATACTCCCCCCCATACATGCATATGTAAACACATATATAATGTATACGTATATGTAAATAATTTATAATGCATTTATGTGTATTTGCATATCTTCCTTTCTATTTCAGAGCATAGATGTGACTCAATATTTGACTGCTTACCAAATTACAACCTTAGCATAGTGCCTGGCACATGTTACATGCTATTATAAATATTGTTTTTGTTGTTGTTACCTACAGGTGCCTTTAAGATTATGGCAACATGTAGTAAAAAGTTCTTACCAAAGTTTGAAATGAATCCTGATTATTTTCTTTGGACATAAGGAATCATATGTGTAGAATACAAATTGGAGGATGTTTAGATAGGGTTTTTAAAATATGCATATGTGTCATATGCTATACATATATACCTATAAGTTTCTCTACTCATACACAGGGGATACATATGTACCTATAAGTGTCTCTACTCATACACAGGGAATATTAGTACTCAAGGAGTTGGAATAGATTGTTTCTCATGATCCCTGGCCCATTTTCCACAGTTAGCTGTATTCTATCCTTTATCTACTATCTGGGAAAAGCGGATAAGAATAATAACAACAATAATAATAGCTAGCTATTTACATAGTGCTTTATGATTTACAAAGTACTTTATGAATATTATCTAATTTTATTCTCACAGCAACCCTAGGAAGTAGATGCATTCACATTTCACAAATGAGACAACTGAGGCAAACACAGGCTAAGTGACTTGTTTAGGGTCACACAACTGGCAAATGTTTGTGACTAATTTTGAACTCAGCCCTTCTTGATTTGAAGTGCAACATTCTATTCATTTCATGGTTAAGAGATAACTAGGAGAAGAAGACACTGAAAAATATGATTAAAGTCAAGGTTAGCGGAGAGAAAGTGGATTATAAATTACAAGTGGATTATAAACTACAATTCTGCTTAGTGAAACACAAAACTGAATACTTTCTCTTCTAACTTCTTAGGATCTCCTTCTTTCTGATTGTAGTGATGCTTTTTCAAATCCAGATTTTGAGTATTTTATCTAAAACATATTCAGCATCTTCTCAAAATGCTATGTGAAGTTGGCATTCCCTTTGTTTTTCCAAGGTGCAGGTGTGATTCATTTTATCTTGAATTGTATTTGGCTGATGCAGGCCAATGGTCTTCATTGAAGTGCATATTATTTTCATGCACAATAGAAAGTCTAATATTCAGCCTAGTAAAATTATCTTTATCAATAATCTTAGGTGACCCTGGGCTTGTGTCCTAGCTTCCTCTGTGGTAAAAGAAGAGATTGTTCATTTTTCCTGCTCTAACTCTTTGATTCAAATACCCCCCAGTAGATGTGTGGGGATGTGTATGAATAGAGACACTTATAGGTATATATATATATAGCATATGACATATGCATATTTTAAAAACAAGACCTCTGACTACAAATTCAATGCTTTTCATTCTATATGATGGGCTCAGGCAACTGTCCTTAATTTTTGTATTTGTACCATGTCTAGCATGGTACCTAGCATATTTTAGTCACTCAGCAAGCATTTATTAAGTGCTTACTCTGTTCTAAGTACTATGCTAAGTTTGGGGGGATAGAAAGAAAGGCAGCCTATTGATTGAATGAAAGTGACTAAAAAGATGTAACACTCTCAGTATTGAACAAAAATTCATGAAATCTTGTAATACACAAAGGAAGGTCAGCAGAGTGCTGGGTGGATCTTCAAGGGAGGATTTATGGAAGGATACAAAGGAAGACTTTGAATACTGAACTGGAGGTCAGAAGACTGGGTGTGAATACTTACTGTTGTTTACCATCTTTGTGATATTGGGCATGTGATTTAAACTCTCTGGATTCCTGTTTCCTTCTCTATACAATGAATAGATTGGACTAGAAGACATCTGGGATTCTTCCAGCCTCAAATCTATGATACAACTTTATGATCCTGTGGGGGCAGTTAGGTGGCACAGTGGGTAGAGCACTGGTCTTAGACTCAGGAAGTTCAAATTCTGCTTCAAACAATTGCTAGCTATGTAACCCTGTGCAAGTCACTGGCCCCTCTTTGCCTCAGTTTCCTTATCTGCAAAGTAAGCTGGAGAATGGCAAACCACTCCAGTATCTCTGCCAAGAAAACTTCAAATTGAGTTATGAAGGGTCAGACACAAGCAAAATAACTGAACAACATGATCCTCTGATATGGCCAAGAATTGTATGGACTGAGAAGCCAAAGATGAATTATGATGATTTGGATAAATGGAGGGAATACCCAGATCAGAGTTGCAACAAAGGTTTTTGAGTTTATTATATTTACTTTGATGTATTTTTAGAAATTTTAGAAATATATACATATATATATATATGATTAAAAATATGTGGATGGAGATATGAACCTTTCTGTATGATTGAAAAAGGCTAGCCACATGACAAGATTAGGGGATGATGGTCTCTATGCTATACTGGTGCACACAACATTTGAGAAGATCCACAGGAAGGTTTTCATTGAGTGGCATCTAAGTGAAGGATCTATGAAAGAATATGGACAAGAAACAGACAATATAAGAAGGCACAAATAGTTTGTATTGTCAGAAACTACTGTCATTGGTGAGATCATAGATCCATCAAAGTATAGTAGTACAGAGTAAAGCTCTGTTTTATTTCTTTAGTGAATATAATAGTATAAATACCTTCTTTCATACAAGTTGGGAAATACCACTGGCATAGAAATGGTATAATGAGTTTCTGAAAATAAATTATGTTTCCCACTCATATTCTTAATATGACTAAGACATAAGAAGAGAAATGAAAAGTAGAAAGTATGGAGTAGAACTGTCTAGAGAAAAGAAATGACCATGAGTCTTACCAGTAAATTGGCAGTTTCCCAGATGTAGTGTTATATCATCCAGGGATACAAGGCCACAGTCCCAAAAGCTTTTACACCAACTCATGAAAACAACCTGTAATTTACAAGCACAAATATCCATGTTGTCTAAGATATCAAAATGTGAATAGCTGAGGATTTTATTACAGTCATGTCTTGACTTTTCTAAATGGCATAGTAATGAATGGGTGCCATTTATCTTTGACCATGGAAAGAGTGAAGGTTTTTTTGTTTTTGTTTTTGTTTTTTTTAGTTGTTTTCATCTTTCAAACATATTTACCTTCATAATTATGCTTCAATTAGGTCTAATAGTTAAGCTAGTCTATATTCACTGTTATATATTATAGTTAAATCCTAATTAGTACAAATATGAATCCCATGAAATGGTCATATTATTTGACTTTACATTACATATTTCCATTGGGCTGGAACCAATCACCATGCTTTATATGATTATAACTATATTTATAACTTTTGATGGTGTTAATAATCATATAACCTTATATGGTTATAACATGATTATATAATATGAATGATCACTTCATGGAACTCATCATTAATTTGCATTAGGGATATTGCTGTATATGACACTGAGGGAAGTTAGATAAGAGAGGTAACAGATGGTAGAGAAAAGGCAACTGACAGTTAAAAATATATCCCAAACAATAAATTGAGAAATCACTTTTACATTTAAGGGTTCTGATAAAGGCCTCATTTCTAAAATATATAGAGAATTGATTCAAATTTATAAGAATTCAAGCCATTCTCTAATTGATAAATGGTCAAAGGATATGAACAGACAATTTTCAGATGAAGAAATTAAAACTCTCTAGTCATATGTAAAGGTGCTCCAAATCACTATTGATCAGAGAAATGCAAATTAAGACAACTCTGAGGTACCACTATGTACAGGTCAGATTGGTTAAAATGACAGGAAAAGTTAATGATGAATGTTGGAGGGGATGTGGGAAAACTGGGACCCTGATACATTGTTGGTGGAACTGTGAAAAGATCCAACCATTCTGGAGAGCAATTTGGAACTATGCTCAAAAAGTTATCAAACTGTGTATACCCTTTGACTCAGCAGTGTTTCTACTGGGCTTATATCCCAAAGAAATCATAAAGGAAGGAAAGGGCCCCACATGTGCAAGAATGTTTGTGGCGGCCCTTTTTGTAGTGGCTAGAAACTGGAAACTGAATGGATGCCCATCAATTGGAGAGTGGCTAAATAAATTATGGTATATGAATGTTATGGAATATTATTGTTTTGTAAGAAACGACCAGCAGGATGATTTCAGAGAAGCCTAGAAAGACTTGCATGAGCTGATGCGGAGTGAAATGAGCAGAACCAGGAGATCATAATACACGGCAACAACAAGACTATATGATGATCAATTCTGATGGACATGGCTCTCTTCAACAATGAGATTTTTCAAACCACTTCCAATCGTTTAGTGATGAAGAAAGCCATGTACACCCAGAGAGAGGCCTGTGGGATCTGAGTGTGGACCACAACATAACATTTTCATGCTTTCTGTTGATGTTTGCTTCCATTTTGTTTTCCTTCTCAGGTTTTTTTTTCTTGTAGATCCAATTTTTCTTGTACAGCAAGATAAGTGTATAAATATGTACACATATATTCGATTTGTCAAGTATTTTAACATAGTTAACATATATTGGACTACCTGCCATCTAGGGGAGGGGGTGGGAGAGGGAGAGAAAAATTTGTAACAGAAAGCTTTTTAAGGGTCAGTGTTGAAAAAGTACCCCTGCATATGTTTTGCAAATAAAAAGCTTTAACAAAAAAACCAACATATATATATATGTTGCAAATAAAAAGCTTTAACAAAAAAACCAACATATATATGTATATATGTATATGTACACACACACACACACACACACACACATATATCCCAGACAATCCACAAAGTAGTCAATCAAAAGTTAACTTCTCTGTTGGTCTTATTTTCAGGGATTTTTAGACAAATATTGATTTTTGAAAAGCACATTCTCACACATACTTTATTCATCCTGTGCATATTCTCTCCTGATCTTGCTATCAGGGGACATTCTTTGTTTTCAAAAATAAAAATCTGTGTCTAGAGATAGAACATCTTGATTTAAAGTCCAAATGCAGTTATAATTTTGTCAAGATATGTATTTTTAATGTTACAGGTGATTGCAAACTTATCTGTGTCACTATGTATTAAATTCATTGTGCTCAAGAGAAGCACCTTGGATTACCTTCCATTAGGATGTTTTTGTTTCTTTGTTTTTGCGGAGACAATTGGGGTTGTGACTTGCCCAGGGTCACACAGCTATGGAATGTTAAGTGTCTGAGATCAGATTAGAACTCAGGTCCTCCTGACTTCAGGGCTGGTGCTCTATCCACTGTGCCACCTAGCTGGCCCTATTAGATTGTTTTAAAAGTCAATTTTTCACATGTAGGATGATGGAAGAGCCTTCCCCAAAAATGAATATGAGCTGATAGTACCTGTTCAATCCTATAAAAATCATTCTCTGAATAAAAATAAACAAAAAGAAAGGAAGAAACAGCAGAATTTAAAAGCTGGTCCCATTATTACTTCCAGTTTTGTCTTTTCTGGTAAGTCCTTTTACACATCAATAATTAGGTCCTTTAGGACCTAGATGCTTAAAAAAATAAAATTGGGTGCTTAAAAATTAGATGAATATTTATAACCAAGACTTGATTTGCAGTTACAAAAAACATACAAAGTCTTAGACCAAGAGTTTAGGGAATCAAGGGTTTCACCCAAGAGTTGCTTTTTTCCCTTAAGACTATGATTGAAGTTTCTGCATTCAGTAATTTAAGACTATAAGGACAGTTTGGGATTCTAATGAATTTTTTCAATATATCCAAATATATCACTTCACTGGTGGGGAGTCCATCCTCCCACTCCTATACCCTACAAAAGCTGGTTATATCTATCCTTAAGAGTTCCATGGAGGAATAGTTTTATTAGTCACTGTGCCCATTAAGAACATTGTTAAGTGGTGGGCATACTTCTGATGATACATTTCTCTGATTTTAGCTAACTTGATTCTCAGAACTGGCAATCAGTCAATAAGCATTTAACAAAAGGCACTGCACTAAGGTTTGGGAATGCAAAAAAAAAAAAAAAAACCCAAAAAACAAAGAGCGCCTTGCTTTGTGCTGAGGATGCAAAAAGAAGAAAAAATAATTTTTGCCTTCAAGGAGTTTATACGTTAATGGTAGAAACAACAAGCAAACAAATATATGTATGTGTATATATGTGTATATGTACACATACACACACATATACGTATGTATGTATGTAGAGGAAAAAAAGCTATATATAGGATAAAAAGCAAGTCTTCCTTTAGAAGATGGTATTTTTCCTGGGCCTTGAAGGAAGTCAGGGAGACCAGAAAGTAGAGATGAGGAGAGAAAAGCATTCCAGGAATATAGGACAGAGAAAATGCCTAGAGCCGAGAGATGTTGTATCTTGTTCATGTAAGAGCAAGGAAGACAATGTCACCAGACTGAAGAGTATGTGATGGAGTATAAGATGTAAGAAGACTACAAAGGCAGTGGTGGCAGTGGAGGGTTGGTTAAAAAGGACTCTGAATGACAGAAGATTTGTATTTAATAGTGGAAGCGGTAGGAAACCACTTGAGTTTAGTGTGTGTGTGTGTATGTGAGAGAGAGAGAGAGAGAAAGAGAGAAGGGGGAGGGAGGGAGGGAAGAAGGGTGGGAGGATCAGATCTGCAAGTGTGGATGCAGAAAACTTCATCAGAACCTGTGGCAAATCTTTTTCTTTCTTTCTTTCTTTTTTTTTTTTTTTTTTTTTTGATAGAGCCAGTTATCCTTTACATTCTGTTGGCACAGGCTTTAAGAACATAACATTAATTCCATGCCATGATGAGCATGGCATAAGATGGCATAAGAATATATAATTATATAACAATGATTATGATGATAACAGCATTTATGTAGAACATTAAGATTTTCTTTTTTTTTATTTACTAATACTTTTTATTTGCAAAACATATGTATGGGTAATTCCTAAACATTAACCCTTACAAAGCTTTCTGTTACAAATTTTTCCCCCCTACTCCCCACCCCATTCCCAAGATGGCAGGATATCCACTACATGATAATTATGTTAGAATACTTAAGAAATCGAATATAGAACATTAAGATTTTCAAAGTACTTTACTTATGCTTACTTGATTCTTATGATAATTCTGTGAGATATTATTGTCCCTATTTTACTGAGAAGAAAACTGAGCTGTATCTAGAAGGAACCTCTAATTTAATTTATAACCACAGCTATTGTTGTTTTAATTTTAAACAGTATATTCATTTATTGAGAGGTAGCATAGTATAGCAGATTAGAGGGTTTGCTGGATTCAAGTGCCAACTCTGACAAATATTGGCTATGTGACCTTGGACAAGTAATTTAACTTGTCAAAGCCAAAGACAATTCTGTGAGACTCTAAGTTGCAGAGAAGGTACTGATTTACATTGATAGAATTTTCACATTAAGAGTTCTCCACACCAATGAAATTAATTGCAAGTTTGGAACTACCCATTGTTAAAAACGGAATAAAATTTTTCTGGGATATAATTTATTAAATTAATTATTATAAAAATGATGATTTAAAAGGCATCATTTTAACAGCCTAAATTGTAATTCAGTTGTGTTGACTGAAAACTGATGGAGAAGGTTTTCAGTCTTGGAGCACATCATTGCTCCCAGATTTTTTAATAATCTGACCCATTTTAGTTCCCCAGGAGTATTAGACTCCACTCAGGCAAACAATCTATGATTTTCAATCCAAGTATTTAAACATAAAATATTTGTTTAGAACCATATTAAACAAATGGGTCAGTATCCCAGCTCCCATAGTGATGTATAGTACATTGGGAAGATTGTAGATTTTAAGCCAAAGGCATTGAACTTTAATGACTCTGTCAATGACTATGTCATTGGCACTTCTATGCTTTTGGGCAAATCACATCTTATGTGTGCCTTGGTTTCTTGAAAAATGAGGGAATAATGCCCATTTCAACTTCACAGTCTGTGATCCTTTAAAGCACTGGAAATAATCTGATTCCTTTCCAGGTGAGTGCTTACCATTTTCCATCCATAATGTTGAGATTTTAATCCCTGGTACTCAAAATACCGATTGGAAAAATATGAGGGAAAAATCTCAGTAGCTTGGGTAGCAAGGTGTAAACTGGCTTTACCTTGGCTTGACCTTTGCCACCATCTTTAACTTTGGAATCCTGTCCCTACCGCCAGTGCCAGATCTATAGTTCCTGGATTTCAGCATAGTTTTATAATTCTTGGTCCTGGCTTGGATACTTGTCTTTCATGTCGTGTTTACTGCTTATTAAAATTGATTTGGCACTTCTCATCATTATCATATCCTAGCAGTCTCATCTTCCTCCAGCCTCATTGTTCTTTCTCCCTGCCTTTCTTAGACAGTCATCTTTTTTTTTTTTTTTTTTTTTTAAATCTTTGGCCTATGGAATTCTGAAAATTGTAGATTTTCCCCTAAAATTGTAAAATGTGATGCATTACAAAGTTTATACGGTCTTTTTCTTTTCTTTTCAGTAGTTAGGTGGCACAATAGATAGCACACAAAATCTGAAGTCAGGAAGACTTGAGTTCAAATTCTGCCTCAGACACATTAAACTCACATTAAACTATGTGACCTTGCACAAGTCACTTAAATTTTTTGTGCTTCAATTTCCTCATCTATGAAAAAGGACCCACCTTATAGGGATATTATAATGATCAAATGAGTTAACATATGCAAAGTGCTTGGCAAAGCATTTAAATGCTCATTATTATAAAGCCATTTAAATACTCATTACTATTATTATTATTATTGCTATTATTTTGCTCATGCCCCTTGAAAAAGGATGGAGAAAATGATAGGAAAAAATGTTTTACCATCTGTCAGATATCACGCTTGACAGTAGTTTGGAGCTACTAAGTACAAATCCAATTTTAGACTCCACAACTAATGATTATTGATGAAACCCCTTTTCCTTTAGTCTTAGAGCTTTCTTAGTTTGTTGGTTCCATTATATTATCCATATTATATTGTCCAAAAGCAAGGTCTTTGTTATGTAGATTCCTCAATTTGTAATATATTAATTTATAAAACAAACAAAAAACCATACCATACACACAAACATACAGAGCAACCCTGTGTTCAAAGGAATCTTATGGTAGAAAATGTGATAGATAAAAATAGCAACTGTATAAACAGATGTTCTACCGTCATCATCTTCTAGTTCTTTCCTCATTTTATTTAGGCATTGCCAATGATCTTTAAGTTGGCCAAACTAAATACAAGGAAATGGAAGAATATCACTAGCACAACACCAGCCGACAGGTATGACTTATCTATGTGTGCTTAACAAACAAGTCTATTAATGATTCTTTCTAAAAGATAATCCACACACTAATTCAATAATAGACCACTTCCAAACAATGGCTGTGAGTCTTCAATTTAAGAGCATTCTGTTAACATTGCATATTTTTGGTACTGAATGCCATTTAAAGAAATATATAAACAAGACTAGCTTGTTTAATTAATATAACCCCACCCATGCCTCCTTTTCGCAATTTGGTGCTACTGATGCCATTCTCACATATCTTTGGAGGATCTCCATATTGCATTACATAGTATTTGTGAGGTGGCAAATCATTTTAAATAATTGGGCCTGGCTGAAGCCAGATGAAAGGGAAGGATTCCTCCTTATTCTGGGAAAATATCACTATGGACAAGATGTGTTTAGCCTTAGGCTAAATTCTTATTTATTATATTTTTGATAAAATAAATTTTATTTCCATTTACTATCATTTCTCAAAATTTGATTCTGTTCTATTCTGAAGAGTTTTGAATTTGGTTCCCAAGAAGTAAGTGACCATAACTTCACAAAAGATCTTGAAGTTTTATGCTAATTGAATACTGATAAGTTAATTGAATATAAATTTGCCAAGAGAGCTTGTGCTTTAAAAAGGTCCTACATTCAACTATTCAGTGGACTACTTTTATTAAAAAGAATAATCACTTAATATGGTTTATAAGTTCAAAATTTTCATAAATTGTATGGATGTATATATAATCTATTAAGTATAATATAGATTTTTTTGTTGTTGCATAATCAAGTGGAACTTCTAGACTTCAGTGAAATGCATATGCAAAACAGGCCTTTATCACATAAATGAACATTACTCAAATTGCCAAAATTAAAATAACAGTATTGAATATGAACATAAGAATATTAAATACAGTGATATCTGATTATAGATCATCTTAATATCTACAGTTAATCATGTCTACAATTCTTATATTTGAACTTACTGTGAAATCTATGGACTGTTTACATTAGGACAACAAATAACTACATTAAATAATAATATTTTCTTTGCCACACTAAAACAGACACAACCAAAATTAAATTATCTGTGGTGACAGAATGCAGAAGTAATACGGAGAGTTCAACAAATAAAAGATTAGTGATTTGGTTGGTAGCACAGATCCTAGTACATAGTATGTTTTTATGTGGTTATCCCACCCCTCCCAACATACATACATACATATATATGTGTGTGTGTGTGTGTGTATGTGTGTGTGTATACATACATATATAAAATCTCACAAATGCTTTATAAATGTTTGCCATTATTATTATTATTAGAAATTCTTCCACAAGTCACAATGATTTTTTAGATAAGTTTTAAGGAATTGCCTGAGACTTCATGAAGTTATGGCTGGTCATACAGATGGTATCATAGCCAGGATTTGAACTCAATTCTGGATTTCAAGTCTGGCAATCTATCTTTTTTTTGCCAACCTTTCTCTCTGAAGAGTTGATTAAGATCATAGGATCATCATGTTAGAGTTAGAAGAGACATTAGAAGACAACTAGAAAAATTCTCTCAATTTTGATGAAGAAATTGAAGTCAAATTAAGTGGCTTGCAAGGTCATATAGATAGCAAGTAACAGAACTATGATCAAAACTCATTATGAGGGATGGGGAAGGGAAGGGCCCTTTTTAGATTATTTGTGGATTTCAGTGCCTTCCTCTCCCAAAAACTGTTTACCAGAACAACAAATATTAAAACGAATTAATTTGAATGGCCCTGCCTCTTACTTTACCTATGCTCCTTAATGTGGCTGCTGACTCTAATTAATAAAACAAACAAACAAAAAAAAAAAGTGAAAACTTGGAAATGGGGAAAGAAATAATAGCAAAATAAAGTTAAATAATTTTAAAAATGAAGACTGTCCCCAAGACAGTTTTTTATTTTTTGCCAAGTTGCATGCCTTATTTGACTTCAAAACCCAGCTTTGTATTTTTCTGATCTACTTGTTTCTAAGGGAAGTAGTGTGGTAAAGTGCTGGGTTTGGAATCAGGAAAACCTTCATTGAAATCTCATCTTTGATTCTTCCTAAAATAAATTCTCTGAAGAAAAATAGGAGAGAACCACACGGACTTAGGGGCCATTATATTATCCTTGAGCTGAAAATGAGCTAATAATTGCCAAAAAGATATTAATAAAGAGGCAGCTCATTAATATAGAGGACAGAGCATAGGACTTGGAATCAGAAAGGCCAAAGTCTAAATCCTGCTTCAGCTACTTAGCATTACATGACTTTTAACAAATCATAACTTCTCTCTGCCTTAGTTTCCTCATCTGTAAAATGGTGATAATAATAGTGATAAGGAACAAATGAAATAACAAATACAAAGGGCTTTGTAAACCTTCAAGCACTATATGAGTTATTATTATCAAAAGGGAATTAAATTTTGTTCAGTATTATTCATTTTGCTCTCCTTTAGAAAAGGATGATTTACTATCTGAAATAATGTTTTAAGTTTTTAAGAAGTGATTTTTTCCAGGGTGATGTATGTAAGGGTTTGTAGAAGAGACACGTTAAGTTTATGATGAAACCTATCAACAGAATTTCAATTGCATCCACTGAGGAATGGACTATGATTTTACTGAAACTAGCCAAAGCTACTTCTTCCTGAGAGCATGTGGTTGGGCAGATGTGTCAAGAGCTGATTTTTATCTCCAAATACAATTACCTCTCTCTTTCTCTCTCTCTCTCTCTTTTTTTTTTTACATGCTCAAATTCAATAATACCAAAGCTTAAAAATATTAAAACCCACCACAAAACCTAACTTCATCTTGGTTTGGTAGGAAGAGGCCTTGATTTGAAGTCAGGATCTCTGTTTAGAATTTAACTAAGCTTATTATTACTTGTGATCTTTAATTACTTGACTTCCCTGATTCTCAATTTTCTTGCTGTAAAATGAGGAATTAGGACCACACCAGGGGTTTTTAATCTAAGGACTATAAACTTATTTAAAAAATAATATTTTGATAATGATTTCAAAAGAAATGGTTTCCTTTTTAATCCTATGTGTTTTATTTTATGCATTTAAAAACAATATTCTGAGGAGTTCATAAATTTCACTAGACTGCCAAAGAAACCCATGACTCAAAAAGAATAAGTACTCTAGGACAAGATGATATCTAGGTTGCCTTCTAACTCTAACTCCTATAATCTTGTGATAACCTCTCAACTGTTGAAGACTTGCTTAACACACTGGCAGAAAGGATCTTTCTTGGAATAATTCCAGTTTTTTAGTCAGCTAGAAATGATATAACCACAAATCCATTGCTGAGCAGCTAACAAGACAGAGGTTCTTGAGCTAAACACTAGGTTTCAACTGAATTTTTAAAATACTTTTCAGAGTGAGCTTAAGGATCCTTTAAACATTGTTGATAATTGCTTTCTGGTTGGGTTATGAATGCTTCACAACTAGTGTCCCCAGTTTTATTTCATTGTCTAGGCTGAGCAGCTGTTTTTCACCACTCAAGCATCAGTATGAAGGGAAAGTTTTCAGAAAAGGCCATCAGTTTTTAGATGGGAACATTCCAACTCACGTGACAGAAAGTTCAGATGTTCACAAAACAATGTTAAATACCCAAATCCCTTGCCAATTTCCCAAACAGTCTGATTCTGAGTTAATTTTTAGTTCTCTTCCCAATGAGATTACACATCTTTTGAAAACATAGGTTCAGGAAAGAACTTGACTCTACTGACTAAAGACTTCAGAGAATAATTCTTTAGGAAATTACTATAATCTATCCAGTAAAAAAATTCAGTGTCTTTCTAATTAAAACATTATTGACACTAACAGTTGCAGCCTATACTATTCATGTTGAGAACATTCACTTAACTATTTAATGAAGGCAAATGAAGATAAAATAAAGCTATAAATGATAACAAAATATAAGAATCCAGTATTTATAGCTATGGAGCTTGTGTTTTCATGAAACTAATTCTAGACAGAGTTGAAGATATATTTAAAATAAAAAGCCCAAATTTCTCCATGTTCTCAATGGCAAGGATGTATTTTTAGAAATAGCAGTTAAATTGTAATAATATGCCTTTTACAAATATATATTTGGTTTCTGTATACCACAGAAAGTAATTTGAGAATTTGTTTTAAAAATAGATCTTTAGCTGACCAATGCTTAATTTGGTTATGCTTTTCCTTTCTTCCTTGGTGCATCTGGTTTAGTTCAACATTTGGCTTTGAAAAGCAACAAAAATCGGTCAGTTTCCAGCATTTCCTAGTGTGCAAGCCTTTTTGCACTAATATTCTTCCAAGTTTTGGGTTAAAGGGTCTTGATATTCTACAGGTCTGAAGCTTAATTTTTCCATTGGTATTTCAGTAGTGTTTCCTTATTTCCAAGCAAAGTATATATGCATATATATATATTTACATATATATATATATATTTAGCATAACATAAACCACATCCTTTGACTTATTGGGCTTTTAAAGCTAGCATTCCCTTTAGTACCAGTAGTAGATCTGAGGACTATTGTTTCAATGAAAAGCATGTTCCAGGAAGCTTATAGACAAAGCCATAGAATCAAGAAAACTGGGAGACACTTTAGAAATAGTCTAGTTGGAATCACATTTCAGAAAATATGATTGAAGAATTTAGGTTCTTGCATAACTCTTTCATTTATTCAATAACCACTTATTAAATATTTTATTACATTCCATGTACTTTGCTAGGCACTGAGGATACAGAGAAAAAAAGTGAAATAATCTCTGTGCTCAAAGAGTTTAAATACTGCTGGGTAAAAACAACATATATACATATGTAAATACAAAATATATGAAAAATAAATGAAAAGTTATTTTGAGGAGAGGAAGGTGATTAAGAAATAACTAATATATGAGGTTAACACTTTAGCTAAGTTTTGAAGTCAGAGATTTTAAGCCATGTACAATAGGTCCCTCTACTTTGTCTCCTCTCTTTCTCTTCTTAACCAATCCAGCTTCCTAGCTTATTATTTTTTCCAAAGCAGCTCTATCCAAAGTTATTTATGATCTCTTAGTAGCCAAACCCAATGGGCTTTTTTCTCAGTTTTCATTCTGTTACCTTTCAACAGCCTTTGACAATTATCACTCTTTACTCCTTAATATTCTCTTCTTTTTAAGTAATCAGGGCATCACTCTATCCTGTTTTATCTCTTTGTTATCTGATCATTGCTCACTCTACTTTGTGGGATTCTCATGCAGATCATGCCTTCTTCTTTTAGTTATTACACAATGTTCTGTCCTGGGCTCTCTTCTAATATTGTCTATTTCACACGATGATCTCATCAATTCCCATGGATTTAGTTAGTATCTCCATGCTGATGATTTTCAAATATAACAGTCCTAACCCAACCTCTCCAATGACTTTCAATTTCTCATCTCTAGCTGCCTTTCAGATATTTTGAACTGATTAACCAGTAGAAATCTTAAACTCAGTATATCCAAAACAGAACTCATTATCTTTTCCTCTGTCCTCACTTCCTACCATCCCTATTACTGTCTAGAGCAACACCATACTTCCAGTACCTTAGGCTTGCAACTTGAGTCATCCTGGTCTCCTCACTCTTTCACGCCACCCCTCTTTAAACTCCTTCCTGCCCCCCTCCAATATCCAAACTGTTGCAAAGGCCTATTGACTTTGATTTTGCAACATCTTTTCAATATGTCCCTTTCTCTCTGCTAACTATGCCAATACTGGTTATAAAGCCTCATCATCTCATGCTTCTCGGAATAGCCTAATGGTAGAACTGTGTCCCTCTCTCACCCATTCTTCATTAGCCACTAAAGTGATTTTTCTAAAGTTCACATCCCACCATGTTTTCCTCTTACCCCTGTGGCTCCCTACTGACTCCTAGATTAAATTCAAAAATTTCTGTTTGGCATTCAAAGCTCTTCCTACTTCCCCTCCTCTCCCCTCCCATCATCAGGTACGATTTAATCCAGTGACATTGTCATCCTAGATGTTTCACAAAGAAGGTATTCATTTTTTTCTGAGCTTGTTATTAAAAGTATCTCCAAGATAGTCTTCCTTTATTCTCGTTTTTCAGTGCTTGGTCACATAATTCAGAATGAAACTGTCATCAGATGAAGTCTTCCATGGTAGCCCAAGCTGGTGACAGTTTTTATCCTCTCTCACTTCATACAATACTTTATTTTGCTCATCTCTAAGATAAGCATATCATGTGTATTAGTATTTTCTATGTCACATCTTCTTTCTACATTATTAGTAAGAGCAATGATCATAGTAAAAGCTAGAAAGGAGAACTGAGGCCCTCTAATACAATTCCCTCATTTTATAGTTGAGGAAACTGAGGTTAAAGAGGTTAGGTGATTTGCCCAGTATTTTTTGACAGCCATCCAGGAGAAAAGGGAGTATGTGGTGTAGACAGCGATATAAAAGAAAGTGATTTCCCCCTACCTCTTCACACAGTAGATGCTTAAGAAATATTTCTTGAATTGAATCAAACAAGGGACCTCTCAGGGCAAAGTAGAGAACAGATAACTATACTACTCATGCCTAATTCTAACTTTTGGTTTTTCCCCAGGAAAATTATTTTTTAATTAGAAAGAGAGGCTGGGAAAGAAGTCTGACAACTGAAAGCCCAAGGGATAAGTCCTAGAAGAGAGTGTGGGCCAGGGCCATAGCAGCCCTACTACAGAGGAGTGAGGAGGAGTCATGTCTGGCATGCTGACACCACAAAAGAATGCTGTTTTAGGCAAGGAAGTTACAAAACACTAACTATAATTTTACCAATACTTGTTACTTCCCTTTGTAATGTGCTGTCCTTTACTTTCCCTTGATTTCAGACTGATGCTTTGAATTCCATTTTTCCAATGGTCTTGGTATTCTTGAAACATTTTGGTTTTACCTGGTTTAGTCTCTGGTTTATTTTCTTTCACTTTATAGCACATCCTCCCTTTTCTCTAAGATAATGGAAAAAAAAAATACTTGTATTTATTGTGTGACTATGGACAAATCACTTAAACTTAGCTTCAGTTTCCTCAATTGTAAAATGAGGGAGTTGGATTAGAGGACCTCAAATCCTTCTTTCCAGCTCTTTATCCTCCTAAAAACCTCAATGTTTAATACCAACCATGTTCTTACAATATGCCCTGCAACTATTACCCTCTAATCAGAAACTTTGGCGACCATGATTTGGAGGACCATGGATTAGAAGTCACTCTTCTTTGGAACTCACACGCTGGCTTTCCTGATAGGTGAGAGCATACTCTATTTAGCTGGCACCAGGTCTGATCATGTGCCCACGGCTCTGTGACATATATCACATGTATAATTACCCACTTCTACTTCTTTCGCTAGAAAATAGTAATCAAATCAATAAATATATTGTTTCTACAAAGAGGAGGTTAAGCCATGATCCTGTGACTCCACTCTCTGTCTTCTCAGCTCAAACACTTTCCCTTAGTCACAATTTTTCTATAAGGGTTATCTTTCCCTATTAGAATTTAAGCTTTAGGAAAGTCACTTTAGTGATTGAATAGAAAATGAATTGCACTGAGGAGAGACTAGAGACAGACAGACTAATGCAATATAATCCATGCACAGAGTGATAAAGACCTGCACTAGGGTGAGAGCAGTTCAGGAATTGTCTTGATATTGTATTTGTATCTTCAGTGCTATACTGTTTGCACATTCTAAGCATTTAGCAATGCTTATCTTAAATGAACTTAAATTCTTATATTAACTTCTTTCATTCATTCATACATTCATAATGTAAAGTTTGTAGGTATGTATAATAACACATATCTACATATATGCATACATACATGAGCTCATTATTCATATTATTAATAATATTAAATTATAAGGATATGTAAAAATCATACATATATGCTCAAGGGAGGACACATGTAGGAAGCATGGAACATGCTAACATAACAAACTCTCACGAGACTTGGATGCATTTGTCTTCACCCTTAAATGCCCCATCAATCTTTATCAGAGATTTCTTTTACATTAGAAGAAGCTATTTATTTCAACCATAATTTTGTCCATAAACAGGAATACATCATTTTTTTTACCATACTTTTCCCAAAACTTATAAATTTATTTTTGTTCCATCATTTTCAGTTGTGTCTGACTTTGTGATCACATTTGGGATTTTCTTGGCAAAGATGGAAGATCCATTTCCTTCTCCAGATGTGGAGACTGAGACAAACAGGAGTTAGGTAACTTGACCAAGGTCACATAGCTAGTAATTGTCTAAGGTCAGATTTGAACTCAGAAAGATAAACCTGCCTGACTCCAAGTACTAAACTCTATCTACTGCACCACCTACCTGACAAGCTGATGTTCAGAGAAAAATCCTTGTTTCTTCTTCCTTACTCCTGATAGGTTCCTTTAGAATAGCTTGAAAGGGTCATAACTTTGAGGGAGGAAAAATGAACATTTCTTCCACTATTATTAAAAAAAAAAAACTTGGAAAGGGAAATCAGTCACGCTCAAACTTGGACATATGGTCACCACACACAACAATGTTATGATGCGTCATTTAGTAGGAATCTGTACAGTTTTTCCCATTAGCTTAGTCAGTTGTCAGTTATATTTTCTGTTGAAAAAGCAGGGCCCCTCTATCAGGGACTTGTTTCTTCTCTTTTGATGTTTCCAAGAGGTAAAATGATTTAAATTAGAACCATCTGATGACTAGTTGCTACATTAGTAAAATACAAAGAAAAGTGTATATGGAAAATAACTATGCTACAAAGTTAAAAGGAAATGATTTGGAAAATTAATATGTTAGAAGAAACTGATGTGAAAAAAAGTATATGGTCAGGATGTTATTGTTGTTTCTTCTTTGTTCTTGAAAAGGACCAACAACATCAGGAGGGTGATGAAGATTTGCAAGTGATTTAAGTGATGCAAGGTGGTGCAAAGTCATCAGCCCCTTTCTGTTCTCCAGAGGCATCTGAGTCTAGTGGCAATACATACATCAAGACAGTTGACTAGTGATGGTTCAGGATACGGTGGGAGAGCTTGGATTTTTAAAGCCAATGTCTTGGTTTGTCTGAGGCAATGCCCGTTCAGTGATAGAAGGCTGAGTAAGAATTGAGACAAAAGATGGCCTAGTTTGTCTTCCCAAAAGAATTGTTGTTCTCCCTTCCTTCTTGAAGAGGACCAATGATATAAGGAGGGTGATGTCTTGACTTGCAAGTGAATTGGGTTTAAGTGAAGCCAGGCTGTATAAAGTCAGAGTTCCAATAAAACAAGATGAAAGGGATGGTTTCAAAGAAACCTGGGAAACTACATAAATTGGTCTAGAATGAAGTAAGCAGAACCAGGAGAGCAAATAATACAAGAACAATATTATAAAGACAAGAAATGTTGAAAGAATAAAGATCCTGTTGAATACAATTAGCAACCATGATATTAGAAGACTTATAGTGTCAACACAAATCCTGTATGATCAATCTGGAGGATGATATGAATAGGGAAATTTACATTTTTTTAGCTCAGTTTAGCTTATTAATAAAATTTATCATATGACAAGGAAAGATGATGCTTTAGCTTTTTAACAACAAAGGTAAGCAAGGGAAACAGAAGGACAAATAAAAAAACTCAAATATGGAACTGGGAAATAGCAGAATGGGTTTCATGATACTTGCCTTACCTAACTTATAGGATTGTTCTGAGTAGAACTACAACTTGGACAACAGTTTTTCTGGAAATTTATACCAGGATGTTAAAATGTAGAGTGGCATGTTTCTTCCTCCAGAGTTCCTCATGTCCCCCATGCTTTGGGATCTTCTTCTAGGGTTCAGGCTTCTCTCTCTGCATCAGTCATCCACTAATCTGCTCTTGGATCTGGTCTGCCTCCTCTGCCCCCAAAATAGTTCACTATCACATATGTTCCATATTATGACTACATCTTATAGTGAAGGAGAGTAAAAGAGGACTGTATTCTTGCCACTTAATAGTTGTGTAATCTTGGCAAGTCACCATCTCTTTGGGTCTCAGTTTCCTGAAGGGATTAGACTAGAGCTCCAAGGTCTCTTTCACATCTTGATTTTATATAATAAATTTCCCAAACCCATTAGAGCTTTCCATAATATTAAATATTAGTGACAACAGCAGCAACTGACTTTGTAAATTGTACTGGTGGTAGAGCAAGCATCTTTCTCTTGCTAACAGAGCAAGCAGAGCTTTCTTGGTGGAAGGAAAGGAAAATTAACATTATGCTATTATATTAATAATCAATTATTATTTTGTGATCTATCATTTTTTCTTCCTGTTTTTATCAAGATCCTACTCCTGAAAAGATCAGGAAGTCTTTGAAGTGTTCAATTGAGTAATATGATCACTCCTAGCTTCTGAAGCATCTGCTCTTGGCCTGGACCCCATCCAAATGGGTCCCTGACTTTTGTTTATTCTATAAACAGGATCCAGTTTGAGTTTAATCCTGATCAACAAAGGGAAGAACAAGCCAGTGAAAATCTGATTAAAAACTTATTTTTTTCTGTTTAAAATTGTTAGCATTCCTTAGGAGTCAGAGATGGATGTGATTGGCACATCTGAGGGCCAGCCTACTACTTCCCCCACTCCCAAAGATTAAGAGGATCTGAGAATTCTTGGCCAATCTCATTAAAACATCTATCAATCAGTATTGCTAAGGAAAGTCGCAATGATATCCTCAGACCAATTAGAAGTAAAATATATGTAAATAGGCCTTCTCTCGGGGTCTTTGGTGCAAATGGAGGCACACCATTGACCTGGTTTTTTTATTAATTTGTTTATTAATTGATCACATACCCTATTCATAAATGATATTGTGTTTGGAGAAGTGGTGTTATCTTTTTTATGGTTTTTTTTTTAATGGGTTAAATTTCCCTCTCAAAGGAAAAAAAGGAAAAAAACAACCCAAATTAGAAGTTTTGAAAAAAGAAATGAGTTCAAATCCTAATTCTGAAATTTGCTACCTATGTGACCCTAGGCATATCACTTAATTTCTCTGGGCCTCAGTTTCCTCCTTTAGGAAATTAGAATAGATGTTCTCTAAAGTCCATCTTACCTCTAGGTCTATGGGTCTGAAATAGACTTAATGTAGAGCTCTGGGATATATAAGAGTTAATTTTGCCTCAAACCTCTAAGAGAAGCTGAAAAGCAGGTAGGTCATAGAAATGCTTGGTATTGGGAAGGTTATTTTTGTTTGATTCTCTTGCATTTGACTTCAGAAGCTTGGGGAAAGTGGGGAAAATGTAGAGCAAACTTGGACATCATTTCATTTCTTCTTTTCATCTAGGCTGGCTATATTCTTAGGTATGTATCTCTGGGGACAGATATTTGCCCCTCAACATTATCCTGATGTGCTAAGTGTATTCTAGTGCCATTAAGCTCTCTGGGTTGATGTTTGCGGGGAGGAAGGGGGGAATGAGACTGAATTCTGGAAGACAGATACATCCTGGCTTTCTCTTGTGTTTTTCTTTCTGCGTCTGCCTTCCTATTGATTCAGGACTTGGCATTGGGATTCAACGAGTGCTTCCTTGCATATACTATTGTTTGTCTGAACATTGGGGTTGGTTCTGAAGATTATAATCTCCATTTACAGGTGTTATAAAGTGTCCAATGGTGGCTAATCAGACCAATAGGAATATTCTACCACAGATAGTCCCTATGCACATTTGTGGTGGATTCTCTTAGTTTGCATACCTTGTGTTTCTTTTGAGCTATTTCAGTACTTTGCTCATAGAGGACAGGACCTTTTCTGATGACTGCGCTCCATGCTAGGCAGCCCTGTGCTAGTGTCTCCCATGTTATGCAATCATTTCTAAAGTTCTTAAGAGAAACCTTGAGAGTATCCTTGTATCTTTTTTTCTGACCATCATGTGAGCACTTGTCCTACTTGTACTCACCCTTCTTCATTAAGAAAGGATTAAGAGAAAGCAATAAATCCATTTCTTTACCTCCACAGTATGAAGAGCAATCCAAGAGGAATGAGATTGTGTCTCAGTTGCTCAATTCTAGAATGTTTATTCAGACTCCTTTTAAAATATCTTATCCTCTTTCAAGAATCTTACAAATGTAACCTGAAGTTGTCTGGGGCCTTAGTCACGCTAGAAGGCATAGGGAGAATTATACCAGATAAGACATCTCCAAGTTTGAAATGACTTGGGTAATATAGATTAATGTTAAATTAAATGAAATTGTTTCTGGGAGACTTGAGCTTAAAACCAGAGAGTACAATGTGTTTGTATGTGTATGTATGCATGTTATCTATCCATAGAAGGTATACATATATGAATATATGTATACACTCACATAGTTATGCTGCCTCTTATTCATACCTATTATAATTTAGACCATTTCCTGATGAATTTAGATTTTTAATGATACTATGAGTGAAGACTAGGTTTATTAAACTTAACACTTGTAATACTATGTTCTTAGTTAAGGTTATATTTTTTCCCCTTGTTTATTCTTCATTATTATGGTGTTTCATTGTGTACTGAATGATACCTTAATATTTTGATGGATCTGTAATCTTGCCAATTTGGGTACTGTTGTCAGAAGTATAGATCCTAAGTCATCTATGTATTCTTATACAAGAATCTTATAGGATTCTTGTCAATTGTTGTGAGTGATTCCCAGACTGGGTTCTTGGAGAGCCCAGGGAGGATTTTATCTACTATCATGCCTGTAAGACATATGAACAGGTAGTGAGTAGGTAGATTGAATGAAAAAGAAATTTATAATTTCACTAAGGAATATTGCTTCAACTAGTAGAAACATCAACTTTTTAGGGTATAGATAGAATCCAAATGGAAGAGGTAGTTGATTGTCCTTCATTCCCAAAAAGGACCATGACATCAAGGAGATGATGCCATGACATGCAAGTGAGTTGGATTTAAGTGCAAGGGCTGTGCAAGGTTACTTGCCTCACTTTATCCTCCAGAACTATCTGGGTCCAGTGGGCAAGATATAGATCAAGACTACTGGAGATGGACCTGGACTATCTAGGAATCCTTGGCATTTTTTAAACTAAGATCTTCCACAGGTCTCAGTTTGGGGCTGCATCCATTCAGTGATTAAGGCTAAATAGCAATTGAGGCAAAAGAATCTCCTCTTTCATCTAGTCCAAAAAAAAATCTAAATGATTGAATGAATGAATCTGGAAGGGGAAGACCCTCAGGGTTTCTGGCTAAAGCAGAAATGACTGCTATTTACATTTAATTTGAGTCAATCAGAACTCAAACCATGACCAAATGGGGCTTGGCCTAAGACTTATTAGTAGACAGCTATCTAAAGGATATTGATTAATTAATTATTTTGTTATCATCACTTTGCACTCAGAGGGCTTTATAAAAGGATTACAAAATATAAGAGCTAGAAGGGTTTATGTAGACCATTTGAATCTAGCCCCTTCATTTTGCAGATGAGAAAACAGGCCAAAAGGCACGAAATGATTTCCCTACTGTCATGGGGATGAATTGAATGCTAGAACTATGTCTCAAACTCAGCTTCTGATTCTCAGCCCAGTGTTCTTTAATACTGGAACCTTAATTTCCTGGAATAATAATCTAGCAATATATCTCTTCATTCTTAGAGATTCATGACATGACAGGAAAGTCATTTCCTGGTACAATTCTTGCCCACATCTTTGTTGCCAGTTCTCTGATCTCCTTTGAATAAGAGATGTCTTGTTTACTAAGCAGGCAGCTGCTGATAAATCTTTCCAGAAACTTTAAAGAGCTGTATTTTAAATTTTGAGCAAATTTCCTTTTGGACATATTGCCCCTAGAATATTAGCCTGATAGATTTTGAGCATGGATTCATTCTGATATCTTTAAGTATTTAAATTAAAAGAAGAGGTCATGGAAGTCTTAACACAGACCTATGAACTTCAGGTCTAAATTTTCGTTGTTCAACAATGTTGATTATCATTAAAAATTAATTTTTAAAAACTGAGTTTTTCAGCTTATTAAATCTTTGTACAAGGTATCCAAACATAAATCAATCTTTATGTTCTCAAGAACTTTCTATTTCCATAATAAGAATTTTTAAGGGTTCCTATTTAAATTTCACTATGGCCCAATTACATTTTCTGTGGCTTTGATTGAAGTATTCTAAGAATGAAAGTACATTTAACCTTGTTCATATTTCTCCTCCTTTGCTTCATAATATGGGTCGGTATATCTTTTACATGGTATAGTATAAAAAAAGATATTGGCAGGCAAATTTGACATATATCTTTTCCAGGAGAAGGGGAAAAAGAGGGTCTACTTTCAAATGTTTATTCAGTGTAAAAGACTTTTCTTTCCCCCTTGGTGACCTCATGAGCTCCCATCAGAACTATGGGTTCAATGTTCAGCTCTATGCAAAGAACTTCAAATTCTATATATCCAGCCTGGTTGGAATAATAGCTTTGCATCATCAACTACTTATTAGAAATTTAGAATTAGATGTCCCATGACCAGACATTTCAAACTGAACATGTCTGAAATCAAGCCCTTTAGCTTTCTTTTTTTCATAATAAATTTAATAAATGTCAATAGTCCCAAACATTTCGATATACAAAGAACAGAAAGGAGGACCAACATAAAACTATGAATTTTGGTTAAAGTTTGTTTTTTAAAGTGCATATTCAATTAAACCTGATACAAAAAAAAATGTTCTGCTTGTCTTTGTTTCTTAAAGTCCTACTGATCTTTTCCATGTTTTTAAAAACTATTTTATTGAAGGTTTACTTTTTATTTTCTTCCTTGGAAGAAATTTCTATCAGTACTTGCCAACTTTTCCCCTTCTTCCATATTTCTTCCCCCAAACTCTCTTCTTCCAGATCTGCCTATTTCTGTTAAGGATACCTTAAAATTATTTCTTATTTACTCATCCTACATGTGTAGTCAGTAGCCAGATTTCATTCTCCTGCTCTGTCATCTTGAATGATTTGACATTGTCTCTGGGATCAAATATAAAGCCCTCTATTTGGCATTTGAAACACTTTACAACCTGGCCCTAAACTTTTCTGGCTTTATTACATATCATAGTCCAATTATATTTTTATTCTATAGATCAGTCAAACTGATTTTCTTACTGTATCTCATTCTTGATTCTACATTTTTCACCTCCGTGACTTTGTACCAGCTGTCTCTCCATGACTGTGTACTCCTAATATCCTTCTCTTAGAATTGCTAGTTTCTTGTAAAACTCATCTGGTTTCATTTTCTACATGAATACTTTTCTAATTTTCCTATTAATGTCTTAAAACATCTTGTATTTATTTTATATGTACCTACACATATAATACCAATATTAATAATAATATTAATGCTAGCATCTTATCTCTATAGATTATCTATGATTTATTCTGTGTGTTGTTCTTAAACAATTGTTTGTATAATGTCTTTCCCATTAGGCTATGTATGAACTCATTAAGAACAGGTGTTTTTCCCCCCCTTTTCTTTATGTATACTTAACACAGTGGCTGATGGATAATAGACATAATGGATAATAAATACTTGTTGATTTATCGACATATAGTTGTTTTTCCTTATAAATGCTTAATTTATGTCTTGTAGATTGATTCCTATGAGTGCTTTTTACTATATCAGTGTTAATAATAGAATGCATTACTTTCTTGTTTCTTTTGGATATTCTCCAAAGGAGATTAATTAGAATCTTTTTGTAGTTCTTTTGATACTTTATCGATACCTGGGCAATGCTCAAGGTTGTCCATCTGTTTATCTTTGACTCTTCCATTCCTTTCATTTACTATCTCCTCCTGAAACCTGCTAGTTGACACTGCCTCCTTAGCTACTCTTTCCAGTACTGGCTATACCTTCACTCATTCCTTGTAGTTCACTCACTGAGACGGGCGTTTGATTGCTTCTTGCTCTCCATTGTCATTTCCTCTCTCTACCTCCATCACTCAATAACTCTCCTCCTTTGAGGTTTAGCATGAACCTCAATCCACCACACAAACAAAATCCTGGGAGCTATTATCTTGCTCAGTGGTGTGCCTGACTCTTTAGTGAATCCATGTGGAGATTTTTTTGGGAAAGATAGCAGAGTGATTTTCTATTTCCTTCTCCAGCTCATGTTAGAAACGAAGAAACTGAGGCAAAATAAGCATTATACAGCTAATAAATGTTGGAGGCCAGATTTGAACTCAGGTAGATTATTCTTCCTGATTGCTGGCTATTGTCTACAGATTCCCAGGTCACTCCTCTCCTTCCTTAATGAGTTCAGTACATGGCTCACAATTTTTCTCCTCTCCAGCTTCTATCTTTATACTAGAGGACTTACACATGCATAATAACCCTCCCTCAAATATTCTAACCACTCAATTCCTCAACCAATTCACTTACTATAACCTACTCTTTTATCCCACTTAGCTACCCACAAAGATGGTCATACCCTTAATCTTGCCATCACACAGAAATATACTATCTTCACCTTTAAGAATTCCCAACTACTTTATGTGGCCATAATATGTTGGCTTTTCATCTCTCTCTGCCTTCCCTTACAAAGACTCTTCATCTATACTATGATCTCCAATTTCAACTGTGATCTTTCCACTGCATCATTCCATACTTTCCCCAAGAGAAAATTTAGAGTACAAACATCTAAAAGAGTGACATTAAAAAAAATTATACCACTTTCAAATTGGATACAGTTTGAAGTTGATAGTACATGCACTACTTCAGCAGTATAAAAACAACCAAGTTTAGCACCTAGTTAGCAAGAATATTTAGTTAAAATAGGAAACTCCCAGATGGCTTGCAATGTTAACACTTATCTGTCAGCTACTATAGTAATTAATTCTCCCTCTAGTTAATCTGAATTTGCCTTAATCTTTCTTACATTATTTTCACATTATGAATTGAAAAGTTGATTTGGGGATGCTTTTATCATCATTTTTCTCAACTTCCAAAATTGCTAGTTAAAGTTCTAGAGAAGATAACAATTGTATTATCTACCTGTTGCAGGGAAAGCCTTCTGTAAACTAAAATACTACATAAATGTGAGTTTGTTATTATTAACAACTTTTGTTCTTTCTGTCCATTAGAATTTAGCATGACTCAGCTACTGAAGGAGAAAACCATCCAGAGAGATATGGATGGAGATGGATTTCCCTATCCAGATTGCTGGAGCCAGCTGAGTTTCGTGATCCAGCCATGTTCTCAGCAGGAGGAACTGAAGACTTCTTAGCCCGTCACCTCAATAAATGTCCACCAGTCAGGGTGGAGCTTAACTTGTCAGGGGAATTCCCTTTCAAAAGATATTTAAGACTTTCATGTTCTTCATGTTTTTGTCTTTGGTTACAGAAAGAAAACATTTATCACCAGTTTATTATTAGCTAGCCTAATTAATAAATCATTAATTACCTAGAAACCCTGTTGCTTGGGTTTTTTCATTTGTAACACTCCATTTTAGAAATGAGGAAATAATGAGAAGTAAATTTGTTAAGTATTTCTTGTTACTAAATAAATAAGGTGGGATTTAAACCCAAGTGTCCTGAATCTTGGCTTTTCATTATATCAATAATTCAGTCTATTATTCTCCCCTTTAAAGAGAATGAACCATTAGCTAATGATTAGCTATGTTCTTGCTTCTGTGCCTTTTCAGCTTTTTTTTTTTCTAAAAAAAAAAGGAACTTATAACGGACGGAATATTTAATTCTTTTCTTTGTTTCAAATGAACATAAGATTTAAATTATTATTGATTGCAACATTATATATGCAATATTATAATAGAGATTGTCTTCAGACAGGTTCCATTGAAAGATTAAATCGGCATGTCCTAGGGTGATTCACTCACACATCAAAGCAGTCTTCAACAAAGGATTTGAATGCTTGAAGGGTAATGTTTATCCTCAATTGTTACAGATTTATATAATACATATATGTATGTATATCTGTATACACACATATATAAAATCACTCTTCTGTCTCTGTTGAAAATTGGCTTTTAAGACATATTTTGGAGTAAATTAGTCTCTCTTCTCCCAAATTCTAGCCTGGGAAATATTGTCAAGATAACTTTTGATTATCTGCTCTGCATTTGGCCTATACAAGAAACCCCAAACTAAAAACTCTGATGTGATTTAAAAAAAAAAAAAGGTCTTCCCTTCATTTGTGGCCTTTCAAGTATCATCTTTAAATGTATGCATGACTTGAAAGGATTCTGAAATATATGAAAAATATTACCTTAGCAGGTTGATCACATAAAAGCAGACATTTAGAATGGAATATTTGGAAGTGTGTATCACTAGCTTTAAAAAGGATTGTTTTTTCTGTTTGAATTTTAGTTGTTGAATTAATTGAGATACAAGTATTGTGCCACAGTTCCCCTGTCTCAGTTTCCTTCAATTGTTTTGTCTCAGTTTCCTAATTGTTCTGTCTGGTAGCAACCCCACTTTCTGGCGGACTGAGATAATTGGGGCTGCAGAGTTATGCCCACTGGCATTCCAAAGAGTCATAAAACCTCCAGATGGCCTACCTCAAATACCTAGACATATCCCTTATCTTTATGGCCCCAGACTCAGTGGCTTCTAACTTCTTCCCAAACTTATCAGAATTTATGATCCTTTCTCTATACTCCCACCCTGTCAAAACTGAATTGATAGTCCTTTTCTGGAACTCCAATTCCCCCAGTGCCCTCCCCCTCCTTCTGCCTTTGTTTCCCTGAGCATCTCACTAGAATGCTGAATACTTTGAGACAATAGTCCTATTCAGTCGACTAGTTTTATCTCTCCATTACTATCAATAAAATATTAATAATCTCTAATCTGATACTGCCTCAGTTTCTCCAAGCATTACACAAGAAAGTACACTTTATAACATCATGGTTATCCTTCTTATGAGGGTAAAATCTGAAAAATAATATTTTTAAATCTCATTGGGGCAGTAAACATGCATGGTTTTTTTCCAAGCTTCCTTTAAAATTTAGCCTTTGTCCCCCATTTTTAAAAAAAATCTGTACACTTATACAGACATGGTGGTAGAATGTAAAGAGCACTGGGTTTAAAATCAGAGCCCTAAGTTCAAATATAGATTCTAACAAACTTTAGGCAGGTCTCTTAAATTCTCTAGGACTTAGTTTCTTCATCTGTACAATGAGTCTTGGGATAGATGAACTTTAAGGTCACTTCCGGCTTTAAATAGATGACCCTGTAAAACTTTTGAGATCTCACATATAAAGCTTGGTTCTGCACTCCAAGCTACTCTCCACTTAGCAGTTGTAGAGTAAGCCTTACCCAGAATCAGAGAAGGCTGTAACTTATCTACACTAAAGATGATGAGGATCTCCCAAAAACCACATTCTCCCCCCCCTCCCCCAGATTATTTCACTCCATCAATTGGGCACAAAATCTGTCACCATTAGTGCTATATATTTTAATTTTCATTAAATATTATGTCATTGGAGTTTGGCATACCAGCAGCTTGTAACTGGTTAAAGCCAATGCTAAAACTATAACAACTTAGATTTATATACAATTATGGGATCATAGATTTAAAGCAGTAAGGAACCTTAGAGTATTTTGGTTGATCACTTTCTTAACAACAAAGCTGTGAGGTGGAAAGCGCACCTATTGTTCCATTATTTTTTAGTCCTGTTCAACTTTTAATGACCCCTTTAGAGTTGGTTTTTTATTTATTTATTTTTTATTTTTTAGCAAAGATCCTGTAGTAGTTTGCCATTTCTCCAACTCATTTTATAGTTGAGGAAACTAAGGTGGGGTCCATAATGATACTAGCTAACATTTACATAATACTTATGAATATTATCTCATTCTACTTCACAAGATCTTATAAATATGGAAACTGAGACAGACAGGTTAAGTAATTTACTCAAGGTCAAATGTTAGCGGTAACATTTGAACTCAGGTCTTCTTGACTCTAGTCTAACTCTACTTCATCCTTTTCCTGTCTTAGAAGTATCCAAGTACTCCAAGTATCTTAAGTCTTCTGAATCTAAGTTCAGAGTTCTTTTCACTAAACCATGATGCATACCTATAGACAGAAATAGTCAACAATTAGTTTCTACATGCCTATTTTTGCTGGACTTTTTTAGACTACTCTCTAAGGAAAAGCAATATTTTGGGCATGATTTACTCTGGCTTCTATATGGAGAAAAACTACATGGAGGAACCATAAATTCATTCAGATTTAAATATTATGACTGTCAAATCCTGAACTATCTAAAGTTTCAAAGAGGTTTGTATATATGTATTTAAAGGATTCTAGAATCATAGATGTTGAGCTGTAAGAGATCTTAGAGATCATTTATTCTCTTGTAGTCATAGATGAAACTGGTCACAGAAGTAGTAAGCCTTAAAGGTGAGAAAGGAATTGGGTTCTTTAACTCTGAAACCAGCTTTCTCTCCTTTATACCATGAATGTGAACTACAGATGTATTTGGACCCTTCTGATGCAAATCTTTCAATGATAGGATCAAATTATGTCACTTAGGAAAACAAAGTATAGTTTCCTCCCTATACGACCTTGGCCAGTCAGCCACTACCACACCCATACCCCTAGACATTTAATTGTGGGTATGTAAGAAAAGGAAACACAAATATATCTCCAAATTGCAGTCTCAGCATCTGGTTCACCTGTCACACTCATGACTCAACCTGACTGAGAATGGCACCTAAACCTTCCCCAACAACAAATATAATACATATCAATGTATTATAATGTATAAACAGCATTATACATAATATATTCATATTATATATAATCATGTTATACATTATAATAGATTTTTATATTATATGCATTACTTATAAATAAGTAAAATATATAATAGTTATCATATAATTTACATTATATATAATTATAATAATCCTGGCTTAAATATGTTGACTTTAAAATTAAGAGAATAAAGTAGATACACTCCCTTTGGGGAGGGACTGGCTATATAATGAGGGGGGTCTCCACATTCATATCTTGTAACTTCTGTAATATTCAATTAATGGGGAATCAGGAGAAAGACTTGTGCCTCAGGATTGGAAATAAAATGCTGCCTTTGGAGTTTTAAAGGTGTTTCTATTCACCTAGGTACCCATTCTTGCAAAAATGTAAAATAAATCTTTCCTGCATTCATCAGAGAGTCAGTGGAATTCTTGGTAAGATATTTTTTTCTTAAACTACCCAGATCTCCAAATATTGCACAGCTATAACTCTTATCTAGGTTTTCCCAAGTAGAATGTTAACTAGATAAGAGTTATAGCTATGCAATATTTGGAGATCTGGGTAGGAGAAGATAGCTATTATTTCATCCCAGACAAAATGTAGAGGATGCCAAGGAGGCACAGAATTCAATAAACTGATAGAGGGAAAAAAACAAAACAAAACAAAAACAAAACCTTAAGACAGACAAGGAATCCATCATCTGAACTGAATTTAGGGATACCACTCTATCTTTATCTCATAAAGCCCTTCACATCATTCCCCCCTCCCCCTTCCCCTAATTCCAACCAGACTTATAATTACCCTTGTGAGTAGAGCTCCCCGTGGAATGCAAATACATCTCAGGGATGCTGAACCCTTTCCCTAAGAACTGAATTGTAAAAAGATTTTACTGTAATAGGAGTGGCATGATTCAGTAGAGTAAAGACAATTAAGATGAGTTCAAATTAAGCCTCTGACACATACTACTTGTGTAATTCTTTACAATTACAGAACAAATATCTGTTTTGGTAAAAGAATTTTCTCAGAAGTACTCCCTACATAGATGAAATCAGAAATGAGAACAAAATCCTGATCTCTTCCCTGTTCCCTTCACACCCAACTTATGACTTTTTTTCTTATAATTCTTCTGGATGCTGGAGCCACATGGATTACCTTCTTTTTCCAAGCAGCATAGTACTCAGGAACTCTCCTCTCTTCTAGTCCAGTTCCCAATTCTCATAGATATATTTCACATGAGGCAACTCAAGACTGGAACTACTTGAGAGATCTCCTTTCTGTGTCTTAGAAGGTTAGAAAATCAAAATCCCTGCCTCCTCAACAATTGGCTGGGATCCAGTTGATGAGGTCCTGAATAGTGTGTTGGACAGAGAGAAACTAAAGAACTGATCCCTGAGAAAAGCAGGGAGAAGGTACTGATACAGACCAGTTTATCACCCTCTGGGGAGGTCATCCAGTCTGAAATCCAAGTTATGTCAAACCCCTCAGACCCACCCTCTGTAGGGGTCTCCAGCTGTCTCACCTTGCCATGCCCTGTCAGAAATCCCAGTCATGTCCCTAAGACTAAATTTTCTCTATAAAATCTACTTATGGGCCAGCTCATGACTGTGTCCTCCTTTAAGTCAGTCTACTTTTGCATTCTACATCATGTTTTTCTCCTTACCCTCTCCACCCCCCCACAAACACATATACCCTGCCATGTGGTATCTCTTCTAACTCCATTATGCTTCTCAATCCCACTTCTCCTCCTTACTAACTCTTTTAGGGTGCTAAGTCCCTTTCAGGATTTAGCCTGCCAGCTAAGGATATGCCCCAACTTCATGGGGTGCTTGCTTTCTACTGGGTAATTGTGGGTTCCACTGAGGAACTTGTCTTTCATAAACTCTCCCACTCTCACATTTATCATTACTGGTGTCTGTTGTAATCCTTCATTTTGCCTGTAATCTCTTCCTTCATAAATCTTTTGCCAAAGAGATTAATCATTGTGAATTCTTCACGTGACCAAACCCCAACTTTTGGTGCCTACCATCATCTGGTGTCTATATCACTCACATCAAGTAATGTTGGCCATGAACTCTTCTCTGTGTCCAAGTAGACAAGCACATCTATTTCCATCACATATGAACTATATAGGAGCTCTATAGTTCCTATGGAAACTATAGGCACTCTATTGTTGCTCTAGCTGCTGCCATCTCTTGGGTTAGGAAAGATGCTTGTGTGTGGAAGGGTCTGGGTAAACATATGTAATTCTCATGTAATTTCCATTAGATTGTGAGCTACCTGAGAACAGGAAATGTCTTTTGCATATCTTTGGACCTCTAGAGATTAGCCTAGTGCCTAAAATATAGTATTTGCTGCTTAAATACTTATTGACTGAATTACTGATGTGCTATTTGTTCCAAGGCCATCATTACTGGTGGAGGATAGGAGAAAAAGTATATGGTCTAAATAAATGAATGAATAAATGAAACTCACACCAAAAGGGTCTTAATAAACCTCACTTATATAAAGGAAGAAATTGTTAACAATGATATGCTTTCTAAGATCATAGCCTTGAGAAAAGTTTTCTTGATAGGGAAGGCAAGGAACTTAAATATTTGCCAAGTACACTTTTTTAGTAGTTGGACAAGAAAAAAAAATCAAAGGATAAGTGATGATTTTTGATTAGGCAAACCAGAAACAAATAACAGACTCTGCAATTGAACCTGTCTGTTTTTTCAGCAGATAGTCACAAATTAAGACTCATTCTAATGTTTTTTCTCTCCACAGATTCTTTGGGTTCACTATAGGTAGAAAAAAATTTGACCATTAATGCTTAAGAAGGTTGTGAGTACTCTCTTATGCCAGCATTACTCCAGTGATTTCAGAATTCTGAAAAGACAATTACCATGGAGTCTATTTGAAACTCTCTTTAGATCCCAGGATGATAAAATCTTTAGAGTTGGAAGGGATACCGAGTTTGTTAAAGTGTACTTGAATAAGAATCTACTTCTATAATATACATGATAAATATAATATACATAACTCAGACTTTAAACATTGTTAATGAGGGGGAACCCACAAACTCATTCATACTCCCTGTTACTCCCAAACTTGGACTCATATAAAATAGAAGTATAGCTGCTTCAAAAACCTTAATAGGAATTTGATTTGTACTTTTTGGTATTCCCCACAGTGTTGAAGTATATTTGGAGAGAGCTCTTTCTTTTCTAATTACAATAAAGATCTACTAGAGGTTCTCATGAGTGGTCACTATTTAAGTTTTTGATGACCAGTAGCAAGAATTTCCTTGGGGCTATGAATTCTACCCCCCACTGCCTATTCCACTTTCATATCAGATGTCTCTCATAAGTTGACTGTGACACAATGTGCTGACATTCTTTCATCCTGTTCCAACTTTCTTTTTGTAGAGAATTTTGGCTTTTAGATGGAAGCTCAGTAGTTGTATCTGGTCCTTTTATATACACTCCCAGTCTTTGACTTGTTCCAGGTAAGGCAAACAAACAACTTATAAACCTGAATTATGAAATGGCATTTTGTGTTCCATTATTCTTCAATTATGTTTAATTCTTTTTGGCCCCACTTGGAAAATAGGGTTAAATGATTTTGCCCAGGGTTACATAACTAATAAGTGTCTGAGACTGAATTTGAACTCATGAAGATGAGACCTCCTAATTCTAAACTCAGAGCTATATCCACTGCAACATCTAGAGGTGGCATTTTACCATTTTTCTAATGTATGCTGTCATACTTGTGATTTCATTGGCATAGAGAGCTCCCCATGAGAAAACTACCTCTACTAATAGAGAACAATATCTGCTCTGCAATTTATAGGTGACTAGGCCCCTGAGAGGTATTCAGAGACACCCAGCTAGAATATGTCAGAAATAGGACCTGGACTCACATCTTCCTGACTCCAACATTGGCCCATTATCCACTAAATCACACTGCACTGGAATCTCATTTATAGAGTGAATTCTTGTTCAAGTACAGTTTAACAAACCTTCCAACTTTAAAGATTTTGTCATTCTGGGATATCTAAAGGGAGTTTCAAACAGACTTAATGGTAATCATCTTATCAGGACATTTTTCAGAATTCTGAGACTGCTGGAGTAATGCTGGCATAAGAGAGTACTCACAACCTTCTTAAGCATACATAACATACATAGATCATTCTTCAACAGGTGGGATGGTGGGAAAAGATGATTGATTTGACAGTACCTTAGAAGGCATAGGCTTCTTGAAAGTGATTTCAGCTTGAAGCCAAACTCCCTGTGGGGACTCCAAAACTGACCAGATTTTCTCTTGGACTACATGGTTCTCTTCAAAGATATAGATGGCTAAGGTGTCACTCATTTTAAAAAATCCATATATGGCATAGTAAAAACGTAGACAATACTGCAAGTTTCCTGGTAGGGAAGGACCATAGAGACGTCCAATGTATCCTGGCTGTGATGTAAACTTCGTATTCGCCAGCAAGTAATAACCTGAAAATAGCAGAGGATGTTATTACTTAAATCATATAGATGTGCTATTAAAACATTTAACAACAATGAGAAAAAAACAAACCTGTTTTCCTCATAGATTTTGTTGACTGATATAATTTTCCAAGGCTAAGGCTTTCAGTGTTAGCTTATGTGTTTTAGAAAGTTATACTTAAAATTGGGGCAGATAGGAGGACTCCACAGTAAGCTCCATAAGCCATTACTGATATGAGGCTGCATATGAAAAGATTCAAGTCACCATAGTAAATTACTATAGTGGATTTTTTCCTTGATTTACAAAATAAAAAAAGCTAAATCTAGTTTTGTGTAGCCTGCCGCTTTGGCTGGCAACCTGCCTGATGTACAGTGCTCTTGGTCGCTGGACAATAAAGGTGAGCTTAAGCTATTTATTCCTGGTTTTGTATTAATCAGTTGGTACTGAAGAAGGAAGACTCTGAAGGATTCTTGTGCTTGGGATCTGAAAAAGCAGGGTGAGTATATCCATAGACAGCAGTTGTAAGTTATTCTTCTCACCCATATTCTTATGATAAGATATTCTTATCACCCATACATGTGTCTTAAAACAGATTCTGATGGGAAGGTTTAAATCAAATGTGATCTCCTGGTCTCACAGGGGTTCTTCTTCCATCCTCTCACGTTTTTCCCCCAAGTATGAATATCAAATTCTTTTGTGGAAAGATAAATGATGAACAATGGGTGGTAACTATAATGTAGACCAGGGGTTCTTAACCTGATGCCTGTGAATTTTTCTTTTTTAAAAAATATTTTGATAATTGTATTTCAATATAGTTGGTTTCCTCTATAATCCCATGCATTTTATTTTATGGCCTTAAAAATAGTATTTCAATAAAAGGTCCCAAAGGGACCAAACAATTTTTAGCATTTAAAAAAAAGTCTTGAATCCCAAATTCTCTCTCTTCTTCCCTCTGCTTCCCCTTCTCTGAGACAGTAAATAATGTGATATAGGTTATACATGTGCAATCATTTATGCCTATTTACTTTTACTACCTTCTTCAATAGGAGAGTTGTAAGGAAAACTCTTCAGAAATGTGAGTAGTTGTTTTTGCACAGGAACAAAAATGTATATAGTAATTCTTTTCCCCTTTCTCTGCCCTTTACTCTACTTGCTTCCCTCTTGCTATTTAGATCTCCAACTTGTACCATATTGATTTGTACTTGCTCTTGAACTGTTCTTTCAATATGTCTTTCCGATGTTTTCATATCTGTGTGCCATGTATAAATTGTGAGCACTTAAGACAGTAGAGGCAATATTGTCTTTATTTATTGTCTCTTTTCCCCCATTCCCTTTATTGTAGTTTATTTCACAAAGTGGGCTCTCAGAAATACTGACTGACCAGCGGTGGAATTTCTGCTGCTTGGAATGAAAATGGATCATTTTCTTTGCTCTCAAAATACTTAAAGGTTAGGTAAGAATCCTAGCCTCTATAAGGACCCAACAAACTTCTGGAATTAGATTCCTGCTAGAAGTATGTAGTGCTGTAGAAGGAATACTGAAGTCCAACTGCAGCACTGCTATTTACTATCTGTGTGATCTTGAGCAAAGTCAACTAATTTCTCTGGTTCAGTTTCTTCAGCTATGCAATGAGAGGGGTTGAACTCAATGATAAGTTAAGTCCTTTTAATTCTAGTGCTGTGATCCTCACACCTTGCTTGTCTTGAGACCCAACTTCCCCACTTGAAATAGTCTCCTAAAGTTTGATCATCCCAGAGCAACTGTTATAAAGCATTTTGAGTTCCAACTTAGTCTCATGTTTGATGATTTTAAACAATCACCCATTCCTTTTTCAGAGATACAGTTTGTAAAATGTTTTGTTTTGTTTTTTAAAAGCCTCAGTTGGAGGACCAAAGTAAAAGAAGGGACAACCCCCTCCCCATCACCACTTCCATAGAGCATGCTAAACACTGGAGATACCAAATCCTGTTGTGTGGTCTCCTGCTCGGTACATATTAGGTTTTACTTTTACTCTGCTCCAGCCAGGACCATCTTTATCTTGATAGAAATTGCATAGATTTTCCTCAAAGTCACAACTTGTTTCTGAAGCATCAAAAGAAACCCCTGCAAGAAGTAAATCATTGATTAAAGTATCACTATGCATAAAAACCTGAATGGAATACATAAATCTGTTAATCTACAAGAGGCAGGCCATAGTATGTGATATAATAGGAAAGAACATGGGACTTTGAGGTTAGAAGAAACATTTTTTTAAATTAAATTTTTTTGAATGATCAAGAATTTATTTTTTCTTCTTCCTATCTTTCCTAGTCCCCAACTTGAAAAAAAGAAAAACAAAAACAAAAACTTTCTAAAGATTAAGCAGAGTCAAGCAAAACATATCCCTATATTGACCACGTCTGAAAATAAGTCTCATTCTACTTAGTCTAACACCTAACAGGAACTAGGTAGAATTCTTCCTCATTGGACCTCTGCAGCAGTGCCTGATCCCTGCTTTGATCAGAGTTCTTAAGTCTTTCAAAATTGCTTAATTTTTACAATGTTGATGTTATTAGTATAAATCATTCTCCCGCTTTTGCTCAGTCCACACAAGTCTTTCCAAGTCACTATGAAATCATTCCTAATTTCATTTCTCATATCACAATATTCTATTTATAAACCAAAATTTGTTCAATCATTTTCCAATTTGTGAACACCTTCTTAAGTCTTCAGTTTTTTGACCTTACCAAAAGATGATATAAAGTTTTCTACATACGGGACCTTTTCCTCTTTTGCTGATCTCTTTAGAATATAGGAATTCTGTCATTTTGTTATTTTAAGTCATTTAACTGATAAAAAAAATTGACATAGACTAGTTAAGTGACTTGCACACCTGTTAAGTGTCTGAAGCATGATTTGAAAATATTTGCAGTATGTGGTAAATCTTAGAGTTACTGTGAAGTTCAGATAAGAGATACATTGATCTTCCCCAATTGCTGGTGCCTTCCCCCATCAAAATTACCTTGTATTTATTTTGTGTGTACTTACACATACAAGGCAATGCACATATAGATTTAGAGATTTGGCCTTAAAGCCAGAAAGACCTGGATTCAAGTCCAGACCTTGATACATACTAGTCATGAAATTTTGAGCCTAATCACTGAGTTGCTAGGCAATTCTCTAAAAGTATAAATTGTGGGGTAGGTGTTGGTCTGTTTAGATAAGAGAATTCAGTATGCTGAAGGAAACACAGATCCAGTCCTTGTCCCTCCTATGTAGAGGCCTGAGTGCTAATATTTTTGTCTTACATGCCCAGCATTTAGCAAAGTGGCCAATACATAGTGGGTACTGAATGAGTGCTTATTAATTGTTTGAATGAGGGCACATGCACATTTTTCACATTGTCAGGGACTACAAAATTGTTAGATTTTATTTTTATTGCTTCATCTTCATTACCTTTTTTTGTATCATGATGGACTGTGGTTTATTATATTATATTATATTCAGGTGGGCAAAAAATATTTTACACATGTAGCCTGCTGACAAGTTAGCATCAAGTCATCTTTTTGGTATGAAAAGCTAATGTGTTTTATATCTGTGGACCTTCCTCTTTTCCCATTCTTCTGTATTCCCTATTAAAGTAAGTAAGATCCAAACTTCAAAAGACAACTTCTTATTAAAATATGATGCAACAAGATGATCAGCATTTATTTTCATGTTCCTTCGCAATTTGTAAAGATACTCAAAAACGAATGTAAAAGTATAAAAATATTTAAAAGTTCATTTCCTTCAGGCAGTTCTCTGAGACTTTACATTACAGAAAAGTTTCTGACCTGAGTTGGGAGAGGTCATTTCCTCTCTGGAAGTATGTTACACCAATGAACTCGTGCATCTAAACTCTAACCCTGAAACTACCTTCTTTTTCAAATATAATTTCAGAATAGATAATAGAGAACACAAAGTAGAAAATACAATATTGTGCTCAGAGTCAGGAAAACTGTGGTTCCAATGCTGGCTTTGTGACTGTGGGGAAGCACCTTAATTTCTGTGTGCCTTGGGTAATCTATCTACAGGATTTATCTACAAAGTTATTAATGGGTTCTAATCTGGGCTATAATTTTAGATAAAATGAGTTATAATTTGGTTTACAGAGTATTCATCCTAGAAGATCCCTGTCTTCATGAAATTACAGATACCTTTGTGAATCTTGGTTGTGTTTTCCTGAAATGACTTTTTTTTTTTTTTGATAGTCACTGTTCTCATACTTACAGACAGTTACTTCTCTAAGATATTTTGAGATATCTTTATCTTAATTCCATTGACATTAATAGTATGTGTTTATCTGTCTAAAGAAAATTGTTACTACGGAAACATTTTCTTCAAAAAAGTCAGAATAGTCAGTTTATCTTGTGATTCTGCTGCTGCTGTTTAGCTTTTATGAATTCAAAGTTTGAAAAGGTCTAAAACAGTATTTCAAGATAGATTACTGTTTGAGAATAGATGATTCCTGCTTTTTAGGTCTAATCTTGAAAATTCTATTAATAAATTATCAGAAAAGCTTCAACATTCTTGGTGACCTTCTGGTTAGATTTAGGACAAGGTCCTCATGATCACATAAGAACCTTCAGAATGATCTAATATATAATCTTGGCTCATTCTTCTATATCAACTAGGGTGCATTCTTGAGTATTCTGAAGCTAACATTCTCTGATTAAGGAAAGGGCAGTCTTCTTTGAACAGTGCTAATTAATTGAATAGTGAGATATTAAGAAGAGTCCTGAGATGGGAGATTAGATAATCCTGGGAGATGTTTAAGGATATCAAATGTTCCATATTCCCATCTGAAAGTGATTTTTTTCTCATTTAATCTTATAGCACATCATATATTTATGTTTTTAACAATATTCTTTCAGAGATGTTATATGAATTTGAATTATGAATTACCATAGTTTCTGAAGGCTGTAAATTGAGGGTCACCAGGAGGAATGGAAAGGTACATGGGCAGGCTGCTATATATTATCAACAAGGAACATCTCAGGAGAAATGACATATAGGATGTGCGATTAGAAAAGAAGATGGATTAGTTATATACTGAGAACAAGGGATAACTGATAGAAAACTTCATTGATATTCTTGCAGTAAATTTTTTTTTACCCCAATTTGTGAGAGGACATGTACAAAAATCTTGAGGGACAGACAAATATAGATGCGTCATCAACTGCATTGCTGGAGTAAATTCCTACATTGTGATATCACAGATCCACTGCAGTATCAGTCAGAGGACCTGGTTCAAATTCTGGCTGTGCTATTTATCACCCAATTAATCTAATGCAAATTATTTTTATTCCCTAGCCTTAGTTTCCTTATATGTGAAAATGAACAAGCTGGATTAGGTTGAGTACTAAATTCTTTCTAGTGATCAACCTATGGGTCTATAACCATATTCAAAATTTTATTCTATTTATCTTTGTATAAGCCTTATTATCCTCTTCTCCCAACCACAGCATAAGCTCCTTGAGGATAGGATGCATTATAAATTAGACATTTAATAAATGTGGAGTGAATGAATGATGAGATATTTGTCTTTTTTTAACATTAGTAGTCTATACAAGGGAATATAATGGTATACATTTATTGAACAGAAAAAGAATTGAGAAAAATTTCTGAAACTACATTGGAAGACATCCCAGAAGAAAAATTTGTAGCTACTATTGTGGCTTAATATAAAAGAACAAATATAACAAGCAGAGAGAAAAAAAGGAAATAGAAACTACCCAATGCTTTGAAATTATCAATAAGTCAAAATACTAACCATGGTGGAAATGCATATGGATGCCAAAGACATTACTTTTGATCACCAAAAAGGGCTCTCTTATTATAAATCTAAATCTAAATAATGAAAGGATTCAAGGCTAGTCAACCCTCTCTTATTTGTCAATGAAAACTCAGATCTCAGTTTAAAGGTTATAGCTCAATGTCTAGTTCAAGCATTAGGAGGTCATTTCCCAAAACAATTGAGAAAAGTTCAGGTTTATCCCATCATTTACTCAGGATCTCCCTTCCCTTCCCTCCTCAAATTAATACCGTGGTTCAATTGCATTATGTTTATCAAATGACTCAGAGGGATTACAGAGGGGAAATAAAGACTTAGACTTGTGATTCTGTTTATCTCCATGTAAAGAAGTAATTTTTAACTTGGTAGACCTTTGAAAACACACTTTTTGAAGTTTGAATAGTATTCTTTAGTAAGTCAGAAAACCAGATATCTATTCTTAAAGGAATATTCTTTAAAAAAAAAAAGAATTTGTCTAGGACATTGAAGAAGTCTCAGAAAAGAAAATCTAAAACTAAAATTTGAGAAGCTAAGTCTGCTTCATCAAAATATTCTTGATTCCAAGGTCTGCTTAGCACTTCTATAAGAATTATATGTTTTGTAAAAATTGTGTATAGACTCCCTTATGTGTAGGTTGTTTTCCCCAAAAAGAACATTAGCCCTTTGAGGGCAGGATATACTTTTGCATCCCTGGGGATATTGCCTGACACAAAGTAAGTTTGCAATAAAGATCTGTTGACTGATTAACTGATAAAAATTAAGAAAATAATCTTGCTGGGAAGACAAGCCCAATTTATGTTAAATTTCAAGAGGTGAATAATTTGGGTAAGAGGAGGGGAGGAAGAGGAAAGGAATAAAGATTTATTTAGAGCCTGCTTTGTACCAGTCACTGTGCTAAGTGCTTTACAATTATTATTCACTTTATCCTAAGCCTAGAAGGCAGGGGCTGACACAGTTGTTGCTCTCTCATGTCTGACTCAGCATGCCAGATTCTCCTGTCCTCCACTATCTCTCATTATTATCCCATTTTATAGTTGAGGAAATTGAGGCAGATACAGGTTAAGCTATTTGCCTAAGGTCACACAGTTTGTAAGGGTTCAAGGCCACATTTGAATTCAGGTCATCATAACTCTAGTTCCAGCCACATCACCTTGCTATGGAAAAGTCAAATGATTTGGGCCAAAGACCTATAGACTTGAATGAGTTATATAACCTCTCTCTAGGCCTCAGCTGCCTCATTCATTCATTCATTCATTTATTTATTTATTTATTTATTTATTGAGGCAATTGGGGTTAAGTGACTTGCCCAATCAGGAGGATCTGAGTTCAAATCTGACATCAGATACTTACTACTTCCTAACTGTGTGACCCTGGGCAAGTCACTTAACCCCAATTGCCTCAATAAATAAATAAATAAATAAATAAAAAATGACAGGGCTCTAGAGGAAACAATCTAATCCAATTTAACAAGCATTAATTATGCACCTATTATGCACAAGATATTACATTAGATATTTAGAGATACAAAGATTAAATGAAGATCAATCCTTGTGTTCAAGAAATTTATAGTCTATCCAAGGAATTTAAAAAGTGACCACATAAATATATACAAATGAATGAATTGGAAAAAATGTGTTAACTTGAGGGAATCAAGAAAGGCTTCCTCTAGGAAAGGGTTCTTGAAGTGAGCCTTAAGATCTTTGGGATTCCAAGAAGCAGAGGGAAAGAAGTACATTCTCACATGAGGGACAGCCTGTGCATGCATAAAGGCAGGAAATGGACTGGAGAATGAAAGGAAGAGAAAATAGGCCTGTTTTTCTGAAGCACAAAGGGCTTGAAGGGAGAAGAGTGTGAAATAATCCTGGAAATAGTCTGGATCCAGATTTTAAAGGGCTTCAAAAAGCCAAGCAGAAGAATTTGAATTTTTTTTTTTCCTGGAGTTAATAGCCTGCTATTAACCAACTGGTATCACTTCTAGGAGGCAAATATAACAACCAGATCCCCAAGAAGTTAGGAGAGTTCATCCTTCTCTGAACAAAATTCTCCACATTAATTTTTCAGTTGCCACACCTCCTTCCTCAGTATCTCAACTATACTCATACTTGGCCATTACTACCCTCCTGCTTATCTACACCTACACTCTGAAGATTTTTCTTAAGAACCCTAGAATTGATTGTATGACATAGGAGACAGTGGCACAAGACTGTCCAGAATGACATGCCCTCATCAGAGAAGGTGCTGTGTTCTATGAGCAAAGCAGAATTGAATTAGCTCAGAAGAAACATAAGATTCACAGAGTTAGAGAATCCACCCCATATGTTCATAGGGACTATTTGTGCCCAACTTGTGGCAGAGCATTCCAAGTTCATACTGTGATTAGGTACAGTCAGACACATTAACTTGACTAACATAGTGATATCATTTTGTTCCTCTTCAAGAATGAAGGACAATAATAACTACAACCTGTTGAACAAGGTCCAAACCTCACCCCAGTCAAGGCATAGTTAAGGCCCTTCCATCCAGAGCAGGGACTCATGTAATTGTGGGGCTAAATTAAAATGTATAACATCAGAGAATATAATCCAAGAAAAAACTAGAAAATAGAGGGGAAGAGGGGCAGCTAGGTGGCACAGTGGATAGAGCACCAGCCCTGAAGTCAGTAGGACCTGAGTTCAAATCTGGTCTCAGACATTTCCTAGCTGTGTGACCTTGGGCAAGTCACTTAACTGCCCCTTTAAAACTGCCTCTTTAAAAAAGAAAGAAAGAAAGAAAGAAAATAGAGGGGAAGAAACAGAAAACAAGATTCCTTACCTGTCTGGTTTTGGCAGGAAACTGGAGAAAAAGAAATGTCATCCAGGGCAATGTATCCTCCCTTGGGACCATTAAAAGCAACTTCAAAAATAACCTGGAAAGAAAAATGACATTCTATCAATTGTTTAAATATTCTGTGAGTTGATTTAAATGCTCTCACTAAAGAGTTATTTATTTATGACCTGTTTAAAGCCAACAGATGAAGCAAATTCAATTTCTACTTACTGATTCATGTGCTGTATGACAAAATATCTGGCATTGTCTTTTATGAACCATGGCCAGTTTTAGGGATTATGAGTTATTAGCTACCAAGCTTAAATGTCCTAGTGAATTCCCTTTTCTGTTCTTGGATCACAGCTACAACATGCTACTAATTAACTGTCAGTTGCAGAATGAAGATTTCTTTTTCATTAAGAAGTGAAAGGAATTATAACTCTTGTGTAAAAAGAGAACAGTCTGGCATCTGCCTCCTGCTCTCCACAGGGAACTCCATTTTACTTAGTAGGTTCTTTCTCTGCCTCATATATAGAATTCTGTAACAAGCTAAGGAGCAGAAATCAATGACAGATAAACAAATATCAAAAGTTCTACCTTGGCTGGCAATGTGGTACAGTAGAAAGATCATTAACTCATAGGAGTCAGTAAAATAGAGTTAACATTTCATCTCTGCTACTTTCCTTCTTGTTTGGCCTATGGCAAGTCTATTAACTGACTTGAGCTTCAGTTTCCTTATTTGAAATGAAAGGGTTTGACTAAATGTCCTCCACAATCTCTTCTAGCTCTAGTTCTGTGATCCTGATAGGATTATAGTCAGAGCAGGGCATTATCAGATGTGATCAATGTATCAGGTATTAGCTTTTAAAAAATTATTATTCTTTGCTTTCCTTTGTTATCATTCCTTGTTTTTATTTGCTATTGTTGTCTTTTTTTCAGTATCAAAGAGGGAAGAATTACCCACTTCTAGAAAAAAAATTGTGATATAAAGACAAAAGGCAAAGGCAATTTTTTTTATTTTTTTAGAGAATTGATCAGGAGGCATAGCCAAGATGGTGGAGTAAAACTGGAGATTTGCCTGAATTCTCTCCCAAACCCCTCCAAATACCCTTAAATAAAGACCCTGAATAAATTTTAGAGCATTAAATTCTACAAAAAGATGCAGTGGAACAATCCTCCAGATGGAGACAACTTAGAAAGTCAGCAGGAAAGCTCTGTTGTGCTTGAATGGGACTTGAGCATAGTTACAGTAAGACTGTGCCAGCACAACTCCAACAAACCAGGAGTGAGCCTTGAGGCCTCTGAATGAGTGGCAGCAGCTTCAGTTTTCACATTTCAGTCCACAGATGCCTCCAAAGACAACTTAGAAGGTTGTCAGGAAAAGTTTATCACACTAGACTGTGAAGGGAGCCCCAAAAAATCAGGAGCAGGCTTTGGGAGCTGCTGAATCAAACAGTGGTTGCAATGGCAGTGACAGCAACTGGCTGCTTCAGGAGGTCTTGGCTCACAGGTAAGGGGGCTGAGCGGTTGGTCAGAAGGAGATTACAGGAGTCTCTGCTAACAATGAGGCAGGACTCTGTTGCTTTGCCCATATGCAGTTCCAGGTCCCTAGAAGGATTCTCAAAATAGCTATGCAAAAGCTGTTCTTGAAGCTTGGGACTTTGCACTTTCCACCCTGGAAATGAAGCCCTGATTTAATAAAGAGTTAAAAATCTAAGAAATAAACTGGGGAAAGGAGCAAACAACAGAAAAAAAAATTCTGACCATAGAAAGTTATTATGATGACAAGAAAGATATACACACAATCAGAAGATGATAGCAAAATCAAAACTCCTACATCCAAAACCCCCCAAGAAAAAAATCAATAAGAAATTAATAAGCGCTGGGAAAATTGGAAACTAGTGTGGAAGAAAATAGGGCTTGACCCACATCTAACACCACATACCAAGATAAGATCTAAATGGGTTCATGATCTGAATGTAAAGAGTGATATTATAAGTAAATTAGAGGAACGTAGTGTAGTTTACCTCTCAGACCTATGGAGATGGAATAAATTTATGTCCAAAGAAGAACTGGAACTCTTAATTGAACACCAGATAAAAAATTTTGACTATATTAAGTTAAAAAGTTTTTGTACAAACAAAAGCAATGCAGACAAGATTAGGAGGGAGGCAATAAATTGGGAAATCATCTTTACATTTAAGGGTTCTGATAAAGGTCTCATCTCTAAGATATATAGAGAATTGTCTCATATTTATAAGAATTCAAGCCATTCTCCAATCGAGAAATGGTCAAAGGATATGAACAGACAATTTTCAGAGGATGAAATTAAAACTATTTATAGTCATATGAAAATCACTGTTGATCAGAGAAATGCCAATCAAGACAACCCTGAGGTACCACTTCACACCTGTCAGATTGGCTAAAATGACAGGAAAAGTTAATGATGAATGTTGGAGGGGATGTGGAAGGGCTGGGACACTGATGCACTGTTGGTGGAGCTGTGAACAAATCCAACCATTCTGGAGAGCAATTTGGAACTATGCTCAAAAAGTTATCAAACTGTGCATACTCTTTGACCCAGGAGTGTTTTCATTGGGCCTATATCCCAAAGAAATCATAAAGAAAGGAAAGGGCCCCACATGTGCAAGAATGTTTGTGGCAGCTCTTTTGGTAGTGGCGAAAAACTGGAAACTGAATGGATGCCCATCAATTGGAGAATGGCTAAATAAATTATGGCATATGAATGTTATGGAATATTATTGTTCTGTAAGAAACAACCAGCAGGATGATTTCAGAGAGGCCTGGAGAGACTTGCATGAACTGATGCTGAGTGAAACGAGCAGAACCAGGAGATCATTATACACGGCAACAACAATACTATATGACGATCAATTCTGATGGACATGGCTCTCTTCAACAATGAAATGTTTCAAACCACTTCCAATTGTTCACTGAAGAAAGGCATATACACCCAGAGAGAGGGATGTGAAATGTGGACCACAACATAACATTCTCGTACTCTCGATTCATGTTTGCTTACATTGTGTTTCCTTTATCTGATATTTCTTTCTTGTGGATACGATTTTTCTTGCACAGCAATGATAAGTTTGGAAATATGTATACATATAGTATTTTAACGTAATTGACATGTAGTGGATATCCTGCCATGTAGGGGAGGGGTGGGGAGAAGGGGGGGAAAATTTGTAACAGAAAGCTATGTAAGGGTTAATGTTGAAGAATTACCCATATATATGTTTTGCAAATAAAATTTTAAAAAAAGAAATTAATAAGCACCTACAATATGGTAGGCACTAAGCTAGGCACTGGGGAAGTAAAGACAAAAATGAAATAGATCTTGTCATCCAAGGAACTTTTAATATATCAAAAACTTTTTAATGATGAACAAAATCTTCCCTCAATAACAGGCAAAATCTTTCATTCCAGTAGCTTGCAATCTGCCCAGGCATGACAAATTGGCTAAAATATCATAGATTTTAAGTTCCTTGACGGGAGGTACTGGCTTTATTTCTGTTTTCTTTCCAGTGATTAGCACAGTACTTGATTCAGTGCTTAGTGAATACTTTTTAAATGAATGAACCCTGTTAAGTCCCTGTAAAGCATCCATTATGATCTGTATTCCTAAATCCTAGGAATCTCAGAAAGGTGCCTTTGACCATAAAGGCATTGGGTGAGAATCATTCAAAGGATCAATACAAATCCTTCACTAGGACTAGAAAAGTTATTCAATTCAGAGTATGCCTTATTTTTAAATCAGTAATGTAAGGCAATATATCATAGGATAAAGAGCACTAGAGAGATGTGCATTCTTGGACTATCTCATATATTATAGGGCAAATCATTTCTCTCTAGGTCTCAATCTGTAAATAAGGAGGTTTGTACTAGAAAATAATAATAATGGCTAGCCTTTATATAACACACCAAGTTTAGCAAAATGCTTTATAAATATTATTTTATCCTCAGAATATCTTTGTAAGGTAGGTGCTGTTATTATCCCCATTTTAAGGATGAGGAAACTGAGATAGACAGAGGTGAAATCATTTATGTAGGATCACACAGGTTGCAAGTATTTGAGGCTGCATTTAAACTTAGGTCCTCATGGTTCTAGGCCCAGTATTCTTTCCATTGTACCAGCCAGTTAGGTAGTTTCCAAGGTCCCTATCCCATATAGCAGTCTATGATCATTTCAATAGTCAATGGATAGTGCATGGATTTGTTTACCTAGAAATCTTGGCATAATACAAAAAGAGTAAAGTTACATAAGCTCCAGCACATTGAGGAGAAACCTTGGAGGGAACAGATAGATATGACCATGGGAGAAGGGGGAAAATTCAATTTACAATTTACAATCAGGGAATCAGTAGCTCAAAAAAATCCATGGATCACTAAATTAGATTTTACTCTGCAGATGAGTTCTGCAGGTGAATATTCAGGTCATGGCAGACTCAATGTTGCAATCTTATTTAGAGGAAGGGAGAAAGAATTCTTGAGGCTTTCAAAAAATTATTTGGAGGAAAACTGAATAAATAAATGTCACTGATTTCTGCAGTATATGGGATTTTTCCATTTTTGAAAGTATGAATAATATAAAAGAAAAGATTCAAACTTTTCCCCTCATAATCATATAAATGTGAGACACATTGAGTAATATTCAAACAGACTAAAGTCTAGAAGTGAAACTTTTCAGCATTGATGCTGGCATTAAAAAATGTTTTTAAAAGCTCCATTAAAAACACATTTTAACTCTGGGAATTTAAATGAGGATGTTGGGATTTTGCAGACTAGGCCCATATCATTAAAACTATGAGTCATTTGACTTTTGTAGGAGGCACATAATTTTCTTTAGGCTCTGAGCTCACAGGAACTTTTCTCCTGGGCTGCATAAACATCCTCATATGACTGAGGGCTAGGAAAATAACACATCTTTTGAAGTAGACATGGTATTACTCAAGGTAGGGTATGTTATAGAAGAACTATCAGGAATAAGAATAATGTATTTTAGGTATACACACTGGACAAGGAGATAACATTATTCAAAAGTACTTAACAACAAAATATCTCTCTAGTCTTTTGCTCATGATGGGGAAATGCTGCAACAAAAGTGAAAATAGTGGGTTATGAATTGAATGATAATTAGTATAGGCTATTTAACAAACTTTACCATCAATAATAAAAAACATTGCAAACACTGACTAAAGATCTTGGTTGTTGTAGGAGCTACTAAAGCAGAAACTTTAGAAGGGGACAATTATTACAGTTTCCTCCCTCCTCAATGGCAGCACAGTGAATAGAGCTCCAAGCCTGGAGTCAAGAAAACTCATTTTCCTGAGTTCAGATCTGGCCTTAGACACTAGCTCTGTGACTCTTGGGCAAGCCACTTGATCCTGTTTGCTTCAATTTCCTCATTTGTAAATGAGCTGGAGATAGAAATGGCAAACTGCTCCAGTATCTTTGCCAAGAAAACTCCAAATGGCATCAAGAAGAATCCAACATGTTTGAAACTTCCGAATAACTCTATAGATAGAGAAGGGTGCCACTCTTTAAGAGCAATATACTTCTAAAGCTGCTACAAAGCACTCATTGATGATTATCAAGATAATGATACAGACTTGTGTTTTATGACTATCATAGGTTGAATGACTTGGCAGAAGTTCTGAAAATGAATTAGAGACTTCAGGCTTGGAGACCAATTAGAAAGCTATTGCCAAAAATAAATAATTACTCTTTCTTCTTGTCTTTCTCAAGTAAAATTATGATAACTGATAACAATGAGCAAAGAGTACCTTTCTTCCTTTAAGAATTAAAAAAAAATCCTCTGTAGGTAGCCTTTACTGATCCTCCAGCTGCTGGAACCTTCCCTCCCAAACCACCTTACATTTAACTATTTTGTCTCCATTTCTATGTATTCACTTTATGTTTATTTTGTGTGCATGCAGATAGACATTTATGAGTAGGAATTATTTGATTCTTTGTACCTGCTTGGCATATAGTAACTGCTTAATAAATACTTGTTGACTGATTAATTGAATGAGTTTCAGAGCTTTGGGGAGTCATGCTATAGCCATAAGAAAAACTAATCATACCTCCATTGGATATGGAGCATTAAAGTCAACCTCAGCTAGGTTCCATGTTTCACTCATAGAGCTATCAATTTTCCATATCTCTTCATAAAGTCCATTGGCATCCCGGGTGTAAACGGTGAAAACACGGTCATTTCCTTGCTGGAGTTGATAATAAAAAGACAGGCAGCCAGACATGGGAGTTGTTGTCCTTGGGGAGATAAGCTGGGCAACTTCTTGGAAATGCTTGACATAAACAGAGTCCACATACATATAATGACCTTAAAAAAAAGGTGGTGGGGGGAGAAGAATAAAGAGAAGAGTTTTAAAAATACATGGCCTAGGTAAAGCTCCATAAACTAAATAATCATAGAGGAGCCCTTAATCATCTCCTAACTTAAATGTTGCCTCATTTGATTTTTGAGTAAAAGAACCTTGGGTTCTTATGAACATCAAATTAATAAGATATGTAATATAAATAGTCTCCTAATATGAGTAGGGCAGAAGCTTGAAACTTTTCACATATAATACAGAACTTATTTGATTCAGTCATTATATTTGCTAATCCACCTGTCAATTTTATAATAAACTTTCTGAGGAATTAATGGCAATGTTCAAAACTTTCTTTTCTGAGCATTGCCATCAACTACCACTGCCATTTCATAGAAATTAATGAAATACAGTTTTAAGAGAATGATTTTTAGTGACTATTTTCAAATGTTTTAATAATGTCCTCACATTCATTTTTTTTCCAGAAAAGTGTAGGAAAAATAAAAGCTACATCTACTACTCCTTCTAATGTCCTCTTGGGTGTTTTAGCAAAGCATGGAAGTGATATTGGATTCTTGAAGATGATGTCAGTGAAGCCCAGATTCTGGCAGATCCTACTAGGCAATATGATGAGGTGTTAGGTAGATAAGGTGTTAGGCTCAGAATCAGGAAGGGAGAGATTCAGATATATCCTTGGATCCTTTTTAGCTTATTCCCAGCCTTAGCTTCATTCTATGTAAAATGATGATAATAATAGTACTCACCTCCAGGTGGTGTTAATTGAGATCTTCATAATACAATATACATATATCCACATATATGTATATATATAATACACACAACACACACATATATATCCTATAATTATACACAAAATGTTCCATATACACTGTGTACTCAATAAATGGTAACTGATTGACAGAGACTTAACTGACCATGTCACCTCAGGAATCTAAAATTTGATTGCCTGAGAAAGTATAATGATGCAGGCACCTGAAAATACAAACATTCTCTTTCATATTGAGAGATATGGAAAAATGGTCTGGTCTGACCAGGATACACCAGCATGGAAGTCAATACAAAGAGCTTCAATAGCTTTACTTTTCAGAGTGAGAATAAGTGAAGTCCTTGACATTTATCTCCAGTGTATGACACTTAGTGGCATCCAACTCTATCCATTCCTAACACCCAGTTTTAAAACTGATATATTTTGTTTTAGGGTATCTAGATGGTATAGTGGATAAAGTATCAGACCTGCAGTCAGAAAAATTCATCTTTCTTAGTTCAAATCTGGCTTCAGACACTTACTATGTGACCTGGGCAAGTTAATCCAGTTTCTCAGTTTCCTTATCTGTAAAAAAGAGCTGGACAAGGAAATGGTAAACCACTGCACTATAATCACCAAGAAAACCCCAAATGAAATCAGGACTCAGACATGACTGAAAAAAAACGGAACAGAACTTTTTTGTCTTTATGTTACCCTTATTTCTAAATTTATCCCTGCTCTACCTCTCTCCAAAAGGTCATCTTCTATAACAAAGAATTTAAAAAGAGGGGGAAAAACAGCTCACCAAAACTAAAAAATACATCAACTGATTAAAAAAAAAAGAGCATGGCACATTTTTAACTCTCTTCTTTCAGTGTTAGAGAAGTCATGGTATTAAAACTTTTGTTTTGTCTTTCCATTTTCACTGTTGTAATTATTGCATATGTTATTTTCCTCATTTTTTCTTTCTTTTTGCCGAGGCAATTGGGGTTAAGTGACTTGCCCAGGGTTACACAGCTAGGGAATGTTAAGTGTCTGAGACCAGATTTGAACTCAGGTTCTCCTGACTTCAGGGCTGGTGCTCTATCCACTGCGCCACCTAGCTGCCCCCATTTTTTCTTTCTTTACTCAGAATCAAAATCACAATAAGAATCATGTAAGTCATGGTTTTTTGCATTTTTCATGTTTATTATTTCTTTTGGTAAAGTAATATTCTATACCATCAATGTACCACAATTTGCTTAACCATTACCCAACTGGGGTACCTCTACTTTGTTTCTAATATGATAACTGATTCCTGACTGAACAGCTTTCCCCCCATTTATTCCTATATATTCACAACTTGTAATTTATTACTGCCCTGCTCAGAGACATTCAAGTTTCTCTATAAACTCTAGGATAAAATCAAGATTCCTCACCCTGACATTCTTGACTATTCATAATCTGTCTCTGACTTACTAACTTAGCTAGTGTTACCACATGTAAATCCTTTTCACATCAGTCAGTCAATAAACATTTATTAAACACCTACTATATTTCAGTCACTGTACTAAGAGCTGGGAATACAAAAATTAAAAAAAAAAAAGATAGTCTCTACCTTCATGGGGCTTAAATTTAATGGAAGAAAACAATTTACAAAAAGATGCTGATAAAGGAGTATTGGGGAGTGGGGAGTGGAGAAGATCCTCACTTAAGGAGAATGAATGATAGAGGAGTCAGAGGAGTCAGAAAATAGGTTAAGTGTAGCCCAGTAAGAAGTGAGGTGTCTGAACTGAGCTCTCTCCTTAATTAGAAGATTGGTTTTTTGACCAACAAGATGATTTCAGAGAGGCCTGGAGAGACCTACATGAATTGATGCTGAGTGAAATGAGCAGAACCAAGAGATCATTGCTCACAGCAACAATACTATATGATGATCATTTCTGATGGACATAGCTCTCTTCAACAATGAAATGTTTCAAACCAGTTCCAATTGTTCAGTGATGAAGAAAGCCATGTACACTCAGAGAGAGGGATCTGAATGTGGACCACAACATAACATTTTCATGTTCTCTATTGAGGTTTGCTTGCATTATGTTTTCCTTCTCAGGTTTTTTTCCTTTCCTGTACATCAAGATAACTGTATATATATACACACATATATATATACACACATTAGATTTAACAAATATTTTAACATAATTAACATGTATTAGACTACTTGCCATCTAGGGGAGGAGGTGGGGGATAGGAGGGAAAAATTTGTAACAGAAAGTTTTGCAAGGGTCAATGTTGAAAAATTACCCATGCATATATTTTGCAAATAAAAAGCTTTAATTAAAAAAAAAATAAAAAGAAGATTGGTTTTCATGGCTCCAACCTCCAATCAGAGGATGAGAGTATTGATGAGATGAAATACCAAGACTGAAGAGGTCTTACATGATCTTGAGGTTATCTCAATAATAAGTTTCCTGGGGCATGGTAGAGAAGTCAGTCAGGGAAGTTTCAAAGCATGTCCTATGCTATAAAGGGAAAGAAGGTATAGTGGATGGAAGGCTAGCTGTGGAGTTAGTAATACATAGATATTCAAATTCTGACACATTGAATGTATGTCCATGAACAAGTCCCTATGCTCCAGGCTATACTTCAAGACCCTAAGCTATAAAGAATTTTTTGCTGGGAGTTTCCCAGCAACCAGCTTAACAAAATCAGAGGTACAGACCAAAAAGATATGGCCAAATAAGACCATTTACTATTCTCTGCTTTTGCAGATTTACTTTTGCTCATGTTGTTTTTTCCACCCAGAAAGCCCTAGCCTGCTCCTGAGTCCTTAGCTGTTGAAAACTTATCCTTTTAATGCCCAGCTCAAATGCCACCTCCTTTCTTGAAACCTGCTAGAAGTGGTTTCTTTTTGATATGTCTATGAGAGAATAAGCTACTTGAGGGCAGATAAACAGGTCTTATCTTTGAATTTCTCCCATCTGGTGCTTCACAAAAAGCAAACATTCAACAAAAGTTTTTGAATGAGTGAATTAGAAATACAGTTTCTATCTAGCTGACAGAAATACAACAGTCCTCTTTACAGGATACTGTCTTACCCGCCGTATGGACAATATTTTAATCTTTGAATTCGCAGTTTTAGAGTTTCATTAACAGTTCATGAACAAGACTCTTCGGACCAAGTCAGCCATGATCAGATTTCAGTACACACAGCCAAAAATCAAGCAAACATAATGTGACTTGCTCAAAATGATTCAGTGGAGCTGCTAGGAGTGAGATCAGAACTGCTGACACCACTAGACTAGACCAAATTCTGTTACCCTTGTCTTTGCAGGTCATTCATCTATTGCCAATCTGAACTACATCTTGCTGGTAAATTGTCAGTTTGTTGCAAGTTTCTCAGTGGGATGGAAAAGGTAGTGAGTAGTAGAATAACATAAATCACCTTTCAGGAACAGGCCAGGAAATATCAGGCCTTGGGAATGATGTACAAGTCTGGTGTCAGGAAGTTGCCAGGTACATGCTGAACTGAAACCAATCCAGGGGGCAGGGTGGTACACACTGTGTCTGTTAGCTCCAGTGGAAAATCCTGACGCGTGGCTTGGCATCATGAAAATATGCCTGGTTGGCCTTGGGGAGATCAGCCACCCTTTCTTTAGAAGGGGTTACCACAGAATCAATCTGTTCTGTTCAGAGAATCCCTTCATTTTGCAGTCTTTCTGGTTTATGTACATATAAATGGAATTGGACAGAATTCCATAGCCATTAGAAACTCTAGGGGATTCTTCAAGGCCATTTGTCAGAGTGACTGACCTTAGATATCTCCAACTGAAAGCAAGGTATTTGGATTTTTTCTAAGAGTAAAAAAGGGCAGTGAGTTTCCTATGAGGTCACAAATCAAGAACTTCTATAGCAGACTCAGTAAGTCTGTCATGTCCATATCATCTCTGTTACCTATCACCAGAGAACACTAAAAGAAGCTAACACTTATGGAATGAGACAACTCTTCAACTAGATGAAAATCCATGTTACACTCATGATTTCTGCCAAAGCATGTCAGTTAATGCCTGTATTCATGGTGTGTGCAGGGAGGAATCTTGTTTAGTTATCCTGTTAATCTAGACTCTTCATTTTGAATTAGAAGGCCTTGGTAAATGGCCATTATTATTATTTTTTTTTTTTT